>CM021104.1:335774411-335948980 GCA_007115665.2 Sequoiadendron giganteum | reverse complement strand
AGCCTATCCATCAAGAGATCATCACCATCATCCCCCTTTTGCATCACCTCTTCAAATCTTTTACTCCATTTTTCCTTGAGTTTATCAATGATGAGGCCATCTTCCATAGGGATGTCTTCATCAACAAGTATGGCAATACTTTCTCCTAATTCTTTAGCCTATTCATTAAGATCTTTCCCAGCCTATTGCACCTCATTTCTATGCGTATAGATGAATGAAGACCTGAACCTGATGATGCTAATAGTCTTCTCAACAAAAAATCAGCATTCTCTTCTTTGAGAATGGATTGTTCTAACAAAGTTTCCCTGGGTAACTTATTTATGTATTTCAACCTCCTTGCATGCTCTGAATACTCTTCCTCTTGTTTCCCAAGAGTTTTATCATGTGTGACCATGTCATTAATCAATTCCCATTCTGCTTCATGAGATTTGCAACTTTTCACAATCAACTCCTCCACTTCTTGGTTCAGTTTATTAATCCATCTATCCATCATGCCTACCTTATTCCTCATTTCAATCAAGTTATCAACATCTTTCTTTCTCAGTAGAATAAGTGTCTTAGGAGAAGCATGTTGTGAAGAGATAGGAGAAGAGAGATCCTTCAAAAACTTATGTAATTGATCTACTTGTGACTTAAGCTCATCTTTGTTTTGCTTGTCCTAGATCATTCTTGACTTGGTAGAAGAAGCTACAATATCAATTAAGTTCATCTGTTGGTTTCTTGTGGGCCTTCCTAGATTGACAATGCCCAATTGATAATCACTTGATTGCATATCCTGTTTATCCCTGTCAACCATGGGAATGGAAAATTCAACAACAATTTCCCCAACATTTGTTAGCCTCATAGAATGAAGAACCTTGGCTCTCTTCTTCGGCCTCTCCTTTTCTATTTCCTTTCTGACATCATCCCAATTAAGGGGTTGTGGTTGCACTACCTGTTTCTTTTCCAGATTAAGTTTTAGCCATGTTGGGGCAGCAAGGGGAGTTATTACCTGAGTGGAAGAAGATGTGGTGGGAGAGAGAGATTACCAAAGTGCAGACTTGGGTTGAGAATCAACCTCTTTTTGTTTCTCCTTTTCGGTTTTTTCTTTAGCCAATTTGTCAGCTTGAACTTTTGCTTTCCTTTCTTGTTTAACTTTGGCCAATTGTTCTTCTTCTAATCTCCTCTCCTCCAACAACTATTTTCTTTTTTTCTCTAGCTCTTCTACCCTTGCCCATGCTTTGGCTGCCTCTTGATTAATTTTGGCCTATTCCTCCTCCTCTATTCTTGTTAACTCCAATTCTTCTTCTTCTTTTTTCCTCCGAGCCTCTTCTACTGCTTTAAATTTGGCTTCAAGAGGTTCTTTTTCTCTTCTCTGCCAAGTCTTCTCTTCTTCCAGCTCATGGATCTTCTATAACAGAGTTAACTTGTCCCTTTCTTCCTTATCCCTCTACTCTATCTCTTTTTTGCTATAGAAGATACCCTTTTTCCTTTTGTTGTCTTGCCACTTCTTCAGTCTTTGCTAAATATTCTAATTCCTGTTGCTTATCAAGCATATCAGCTTTGACCTTGAATTTTGCTTCTTTCTATTTTGCTAGTGCCTCAGCCTTTGTTTTTTAATTTTCCTCTTTCTTAGCATCCTCAAACAATTTCCATTGATCTTTTGGAGTTAACACATGTTATTCTCCAAAATTTTGAGCAGACATGTCTTTAGCAATCTCATCATCAAAATGTGTCTCCTCTGAATCAATGTCTATGTCATGAATTTCAACTTCATGCTCTTTTCATTTTAGAGTTTCTGCTTGTTCATGAAGGCTACCTATAGGTATTTCCTTGCTAGGTTGTTGAATGAGGGAATGTTGAGAAGAAGAAGCTTCTCCAATATTTGTTGCTTCCATACCTTGTGCTTCCTGAACTTCCTGAGTTGGTATTTCTAGAACAACATCCCCTCTAGAGATAGGAGGAAGATATTTTAATTGCTCTTTGGAAGTTGCTCTTCTCTTAATCCTTTGATAACCTTTAGTGGCCCCTTCTTTCCTTTTCTTTGAACCTTGAGGATTTGGATCCTTTATTCTCATGACCACCCATTAGATAATTCTATCCAATACTGTCTTAGAAATTTGCTTGATGTCAATGAATTCTTCTTCATCCCAATTGATGGAGGCTAAGTCCTTGGTGCCAACGTTTTCAGCCTCATACCCAAGATCCAAGTTCACACCATCAACAAACAATCTTTCAGGAATATTTTCCTTTATTCCAAATTCAATCATCCAGGGAATAGGAAGTCTTTCATAATTTCTCCTCCTCACATCATGCTCGTTCTACAAATCCAACCAAAAATCCTTGAGGAAATTGTAGTGTTTCTCAAAAATAGTGGAAAGCAACTTATTGATCTTATTCTTTGGGTCAAAATGCTTCCTAGAGGTGTACAATCCCAACCTTAAATGACTCAATTCATCACATACCGCTTTTGAAGCCACAAGATGAGCACAATAATATTCTCCCAACTTCATGGGAAACTTGTGACATCTTGCTTTATGTTTGATAGCAAATTTACTATTGACTACCAAGGCTTGGTATACAAAATCCATGAGAACAATCCTGCCATTGCAACACCTTGGAAGTAAGTGAGGGTGCCCATGAAATCTTTCCAATCTGAAATAGGAGAACTTGGGGTATTGGATATACCAATGTCCCCATTTTGCAATAAAAGACATGGTATCCCTACTTAGTTTGTATCCAACATCTCCAATTAATCTATTAATAATGACATAGAGGAAGGCATCATTGACCATTCTCCAATGCAACTTGGATGTATGCAAGGTGAGTTGATCATAATGTTCCCAGGGCCTCTTTTGTCCAAGAGCTTCCCCCATTATTCCTACAACATTTAATCTAGGGAAGATACCCATCATAGGAGAAGCATATATGACATAAGAAGTCATGAAGAAATTATTTGTTTCTCTTACCCTTAGCATTTGGTTGTGCAAGCAGTGTGACAAGATCATTTTCCAATCAAATTGTTGTTTTCTAGCCAAAATTGTCTCAATAAATGGAAACATCCATTCTTTGAAGCATGAGGAATCCCTCTTCCCAAACACCCTAGACAATATCATGATAAAATCACCTATATCCTTTTGGAAGTCTGCTCTTTTGGGTTGATCTGGAACTTTAGCTAAGGAATTATTTTCCGCCTTTAACCATATTTTATTCATGTGAGCCCTATTGATTTTCTTATGCTTGCTAAACAATTGCAATGTCACCACCTTGTTCAATCGCCTATGATTCTGAGGTGTAGGTGCATTGAAGATTAACTTCATCATTTGTGGAGACAAATCAATGATCACATTCCCTTGAAGATGAAAACATTGCCTGGTTGTTGGGTTATAAGCCCCTTCCGCTGCAATGATAAGTTCCAAGCACCGGACTAAAAGTGGGAAGATGGTGACATGTGCCAATCCTGACTGAACTATTCTCTTGGTGATACCCATCAAATTGTTGATTTCAATGCAACTCAAATGTATGCAAGGTGAGTTGATCATAATGTTTCCAGGGCCTCTTATGTCCAGGAGCTTCCCCCATTACTCCAATAAACATTTAATCTAGGGAAGATACCCATCCTCGCAATAGCATATATGACATAAGAAGTCATGAAGAAATTCTTTGTTTCTCTTACCCTTAGCATTTGGTTGTGCAAGTAGTCTGACAAGATCATCGTCCAATCAAATTGTTCTTTTCCAGCTAGAATTATCTCAATAAATGGAAACATCCATTCTGTGAAGCATGAGGAATCCCTCTTCCCAAACACCCTAGACAACATCATGATCAAATTACCTATGTCCTTTTGGAAGTTTTCTCTTTAGGGTTGATCTGGCACTTTAGGTAAGGACTTCTTTTCTACCTTTAACCACCTTTTATTTATATGAGCCCTATTGACTTCCTTATGCTTGCTAAACAATTGCAATGACTCCACCTTGTTCAATAGCCTGGGATTATGAGGGGTAGGTGCATTGAACATTAACTTCATCATTTTTGGAGACAAATCAATGATCACATTCCCTTGAAGATGAACACATTGCCTGGTTGCTGGGTTATAAGCCCCTAATGCTGCAATGATAAGTTTTGGGCACTAGACTAAAAGTGGGAAGATGGTGACATGTTTCAATCTCGATTGAACTATTCTCTCGATCTTCCTGACCACATGTTCAGAGAAGGTATCATCCAACAATTCCTCATAATTGAATGGGCTTAGATTGGTGTCCGTGACATCATGCAATTCTGAATCCAAATTGCTTGCGGTAACAGTGGGACTCTAATGTTTATATCTCAAGGTGTATGGCAGTTGCTCCACCTTGATCCTCTTAAGCAATGCTTGTTTTTCAATTTTTACAGTTTGACCTTGCATTTGTGACGCTTCTGCAGAGGCTCCTGACATCGCTCACTTCTTGCATGACAACTCAGGATTAGATCTATGGAAACTATGAAAGTCAGTATTAGAAGAGTTACCTTTTATACTACCCTTTCTTTCACAAGGTAGCATTTTGCACTTAATGAAATTTACCACTCATCGGAGGTAGAACCAAGAAAGGAATCAGTATCAGAAATATTTTTAGTATGGAAGGATCGGGATAGAGATCATCACTGGAACCAGGACTAGAGTTGGAATGGATGTCAGGATCGGGACCGAGATCGAGATCAGAACAAAAACTGGACTTGATACATTACTAAGTTCCAAATCTCACCTACATCTCAGTTTTGATTCTGCTAGATTAAAGGAGGTTTGATATCCAAAAGATCATCAGGAGTAGGCCTAGAACTAGAATGAACTACTGAAAGGACACCTATGAGTTGAACCTATTCTCTGGCTCCGCTTCCGCCCACTATCATTAAGCATATCACAATTTGATCAAACACTCATATTATTATGAAATGAGGTGCTATGGTAAGCTGATGAGGCTTAAAATAATAGGGTGCATCAATCCAGCATGTGACTGAGGGAAGACCACCAGCTAGGGCACAATTTTTAAATTGAAATAGCGCACACAAAACCCTAGGTTTTATAACCGGTTGACTCAAGAATTTTAGGGCATCACACCTGACATGGAAATCATTGAGTCAACATGCAAATGACATGGAGAAAACCCCTCGATAGATTTGAGACCTTTAAAAGCAATATATTTTTTTTGAAGACGAAATCCTAAAAACTAGGGCACGACAAAATGAAAACCACCAAACATGAAAGCAACAAAAACAAACAAAACAAACAAGGAAAGAGACAAAAGGAAACAAAAAGGGAAAGAAAACTAGAAAGGAAAACAAAAGCAACAACACAAGAATAAGAAAATATTCAAGAGAAAATTCTTGTGAACGCGTGAAGAACACAAGACACAACAAAAAGAAATGAAAAAAATCACAAGGGAAACGAATCAGGAAAAAGGCCCACCTACCTCAAATGCTACCCAATAGGTTGAAATTTGATCCAATCTACACACAAATTCTTGATTCTTGACTAAATCATGATCCTCCTTCTTGATCTCGGCTTTGGTTCACTATTACAGTTTAAACAACAATAATAGTGAGCGAATCATCCTTAATTAAGGTTATGAATTCAATTTCGTGCGTGTGGAGGGCCTACAGTTAATGCCATTGATACGGTTGGTTGGGCGTAGGATCACGGTGAGAACAAGCACACAACCATTGTGTAACTGAAGTAAAGTGGAGAAAAACAATAAAGCGGGGCGAGATCGGGATTGGAACTGGCCAAGGAACTTTTGCAAAGTTCCCGATTTGTTTCCGGTTCCGGTTCCACCAAAGACAAAGAAATGCCAAGAAACAAAAGGAAACAAGAAGGGTCAGAACAAAAATTGAAATTGATCCCAAAAGAAAATGAAAGGAACAAAAAGAAAAGGCAGAGGTAGAGGTAGGACAAGAATCAAACTTGAAAGTTTGGTAAATTCCAAGCTCAAAATCCGTTTCGGATTCAATCCCAACAAAACATCAAACAAACAAAGGAAGTGGGACCAAGATTGAGCTTTTCCCAATCAAAGCAATGAGAAACGAAAAAGAAGAAGGAAACAAAATTGGAAGTATAGTCGGGATGAAATTAGGACATGAAACCTATGCAAGTTCCAAATTTAGGTTCCGTTCTAGTTTCGGTTCCACCGGAACAAAAGAATAGACAAAAGACTTAGGAGAAAAGAACAAATCCTAAGTCCCAAATGAAAACACCAAGGACAAGAAACAAGGGGAACCCATTTTGACCAAAGTTAAAATGGGGTGGTTATTTAAGGCATAGCAAGTGGTAACTCTACAAAGGGTGTAATGTGTTTTCCCCAATGTCTATTTAAGACAAGAAAAATGTAATACATTGTGAATATTTTGTGTTCCAACAATTCTAGCTTAGGCAACTTCCCCAATCCTTTGTATAATCCTATAGGGGCCATAAACCTTGGATTTCAATTTTTCTACATCACTCCTCTTGAGCAAGGATTGTTTATAGGCTAAAGTCATAGGTATACCATATATCCAAATTCAAAGGTCCTCTTAGTCTTGTGCCTATCTGCATACACCTTTTGTTGGTTTTGATCTTGCCAAATATTCTCTTTAAGAGCCTTCATAATATTTTGATGCTCCTGTATTCAATCTCTGGCTTGAGGTGGTCTACTATCCACAATAAACAAGTTTAAAAAAGAGGTGAAATAATATCCATATAAAGCCTTGAAGGATGTCATGCCTATACTCATGTGATAAGTGGTGTTATAACAATGCTGACCCAAATACAACCATTTGACCCAAGCCTTCTAATGACAAGCTACATAGCTCCTTCACTACTCCTCAATCCACTTGTTTAATATTTTTGTCTGTAGGTGATAACTTGTGCTTAGTGTCAACTTTGTACCTACTAACCTAAAGAGCTCTTTCAAAAATACACTAAGAATTTTGTTGTCTTGATCACTAACAATATTTCTAGGAAATCCATAGCTCACCTAAACACCTCTTTAAAGAACAAGTCTACCATCTGTGGTGCCTTATATTTGAAGGATATGGAAAATAAGTGTGTGTGTTTAGTCAAACTATCCACCATAACATAAATTGAATCTCTACCCTACACCATGGGTAGCCTCATGGTGAAATCCATTGATATACTCCCCCACTTCTGATTAGGGATAAGTAGGGGTTGCAATAAAACTACTGGAAAAATATGTTTAGATTTTTTTTGAAAAATAACACTCTTGAATGTGCCTAAGGACATCATCCTTCAATCCCTTCCAATAAAACCTCTGTCTCAACTATTGATAGGTTTTGAAGTATCCTTGATGGCTTGATAGTGATGTATCATGAACAAACCTGATAATCTTTTCCTTCATTTTTGTTCTAGACACATAATAGATTTTGTCTTTATAGTAGATAATATCATCACTCACCTTATACCGATCATCATGAATCTTCCCATCCATAATTTCACATGTGTAAAAGTGTTCATAGAATGCTTAACTAAAATATGGGATTTCCAATCTATTGAAATCTTAGACATACCATAAAGTGGGTGTTGAACACCTTAAAATATTGAGAGGGGGGTGAATCAGTATTCTATCAAATTTCAAACCCTCTGAAATAAATTGATACTATAAAATCTACTGCATAAGCAAGAACATGAAAGAAGAAGATGATGCACTACATGACATAACACTAGATATATGTGGAAAATCCCATAGGGGAAAAACCATGATGAGAAAAGCTACTAGGAGTTACTATCCTAATCCAACCTCACAAGATGAACAACATTTATAATTTTTTTTTAGGGCTACAACCTAAGGAAGCTACAATTCCTTGATTATACTTTGTTTTAGGGATACAACCCAAGGAAGCTACAACTTTATGATTTGAGCACACACTGAGGAATGATTATAGAATGACAGTCCTTCCACTAGCTAAAACTGACAATTGAGCTCAATTATTTTGATTGCAATTATGCTTTGTCACTTCTCTTTTGATGATTGCAATTTTTCCTTATCACTTCTTCAAATTTCTTCTCACTTGCTTACTAGCTCACTACTTTCAACAATCAAGAAGTTTTTCCTTTGGATCACTACCTCTAGAAAACAATTAAGCACACTTCTTCACTTGCTTTCTATCATAGAGATATGCTCCAGATGAAACCAGATAGGATGTACCACAAATATTCTTTCTCTTTCAGTCGCTAACAAAAATATCATAATACATCACACCTCACCTTTACCTAGATCAACTAGGTTTAAAAGTTATACAAGATATTATATTTATTACATCTCATGATGAACTAAAACAACAAAAATATTACATCTCCAAGTTAGTCAAAGATAAAAAATCAATATGAAACATGTAGAGGGAAAGAACCAAAATAATACATGCAACAATAGGAAGAAGAACATGCCTTGTAGATTCTAACACATGCTTAACCTGGTCCTAAACAATCTTCACACCTTCAATATTATATGAACATCATTCACATGCTTCACAAATTAAAATAGGTCGTTCATAAACAAGAAAATGTGTAACTTGTAGCATGTAGGCCTTCCTATCCATTGGCGGTACACAAGAATGATAAAGAATTATTCAATTCTCTCAAATGAGTCGACATGACCCATACAACACCTTCAAACACTCCATAAGTTCTGCTCACACTTTAACTTGTGGTGCACATCATCAACAAGCCTTAGTTGGCCTCAATAGAAGCATATCTACACAAACTAACTTGAAACAACTATATGATATTGGAAACAAGAAAGATCTTTATGAAATTCAAACCTTCGACACTATGAGACACACAAAGTATCCAAACAAACTCATACAACAAAATTTACAACCTTCTACTAGTGCAAGTAGACATACATTAAAGCCAGCCACTGGACAACATAGTCCTGCACTCTATCACTTATAACTTTCTTTGTGGAAGGATTATTGACATAAAACTTGGGATATAACACCTTCACATCTTCATGAACTTAAATTTTGATCCTCATAACCATATATGTAAATGTGGAGATATGCAGAGCCAATCTCTATACCTATGAGAACATCCTCATAGAGACAACACAAACTTCAATCTGTTAGTTTCAAAAAACACCTTTTTGGTAACCCAAAAGACTTGATACTTCAATCACACATGCATTGACACTAAATGAAACTATCTACCAAACCACAAGGGAAAAAAAAATCAACAGAGAAATACAAAGCATTTCTCAGAGACAGGAAACCAAACAACCAGACTACAACACACTCCATAGAATTTTTGACATCAATGACAACCAAATTGCAACAATCTCCCCCTTTGTCATTGATGGTAAAATCATCCTCACACCATTGTGGTGCACAATATCTCTCCCTCAATATCTTCCCCTTTGACATCAAGGTCAAAGGGAAAAAGGACTCCCCCTTTTTACAATCTCTCCTTCTTGAAACAACATATAGGCTCCCCTTGTCAACAACAACCACTACTTGCTCCCCTTGAGAGGTAGCTCCTATTAGTCCAGGAATAAAAATATGACTTCAATTACTCCCCCTAGATAGATGCACCAACTATGCATCTAGCAAGGAGGGGCAATTACCCTAACTTCTTCTTAAGATATTCAAATTTGTCCTTTGCAAGTGCCTTCATGAAATTGTCTGCAACTTGATCCTTTGTAGATATATACTCAAACTTCACTTCTTTATCTACAACCTTCTCTCTCAAAAAGTGATACCTAATTGATATGTTCTTGGTTCTAGAATGCATAACTAGATTCTTGAAAATATTGATGGAACTTGTGTTATCACATAGAATAAGAATAGGTTCATCATACTTTATTTTGATATCCTTCAATGTTTTCTTCATCCACAATAATTGAGTACAACAAGATGCTGCATCAATATACTCTACTTCTATTGTTGACAAAGATATTGAATCTTTCTTCTTACTATTCCATGAAACCAGCTTGTTTCCTAAAAAGAAAGCACCACCACTGGTACTTATTCTATCATCAACACAACCAACCCAACCATCATTAGTGTATGCACTCATATCAAAGTCATTACCTTTTGGATACCATAATCCATAGTCTAAAGTGCTTTCCAGATATCTGAAGATCTTCTTGACTTCCTTCACATGATTTTATTTAGGATTAGCTTGAAATATTGCAACCAAACATACCACATGCATAATATTAGGTCTTGAATAAGTTAAGTACAACAAGCTTCCAATCATAGATCTATATAGAGTCTGATCAGGGGAGATTCATCCTCTTTGCTCAAATGGAAACTAGCTACCATAGGAGTACTCACAGGTTTGCAATCTTCCATACCAAACTTCTTCAACATCTCTTTGGAATATTTTTATTGAGAAATAAATATACCATTTGAAACATAAAAAAAGGATCCTAGGTGCTAAATGCAAAGAACCTAGGATGCAATGGTGGCCTTTTTCTAAGTTTCATTAGGATGTAGATCAACAAGGTGACTAGATTGAATTACAACCCTGGAGGTGAGCCAATCAGACCTGGATTTATACCTAATTGGGAGTTAGAATGGATTGGAAATATTTTGGAATGATTAGCCTAATGATCCTATATACCCTAATATGAAAAATGCAAGATCTTGACAATTGATAAACAAAAACAGTCAAGTTCTACCAAATATGGAAGGTACAGATAACTGTGTACCTACCCAAAAAAATTGGTTTTGGTGTGCCAACAAAGACTAGGTCGCCCAATGACGACTGATTCTTTGTGGGGGTGTCCTGATCAACTTTTGGGGTCCTCTAGTGCGAGATTTAAGCGTCTATTTTATGCTTGTCCCACTGTCAAAATGTCACAATTTTTTTTTGTAGACTTGAGTTTTTGTGTCTTGACAAGGTTGATGACAATAAATGCAACAATGCAAAATAGAACTTGAAGATATTTTCACTCCTCTTCAAACCTATAACTTGTGCATTCACAAAGAGGGAAAATGTTGTGCCATATAGGGGCTTGCCTCAGTCAAACCCCATATAAGTGTTCCCACTTCCATAATGGAAATTTCAATGGATAGATGATAATGGATAGGAAGGAATGATGAAATCACAATGTGCTGCAACTCACCACCCTTCAATGGTTGCCTTGAAGGATTGAAGGCATACACATCACCTTAAGGATTTGGATCTTGCTTTGCTTGAATGATTGAACTCTTATTGGATACCTACAAAAAGATGTTAGCCTTCACAAAATAATGACAACATGATAACATAAAATCACAAAAACTTTGACATGGTTCTTGGATCTTGAATTTCTGCAATAAATCTCTAATATGTTGCTCTTGACTTGATCTTGAATGCTCTTGAAGTTCACCTCTTTCTTGTCTAGTTTCAAATGATGAAATAACTAGGTATTTATAGGAATTTATTTAATTTCCCAAAAATTAGATCCTGATAGTCGACATTTGCAAGTTGAATTTTGAATGTTAAATTACCTCCAAAAATATATTTAAAAATGGGTCCTAGCTAAAAAGGGGACCTAGTCGCCCTTGGGAAAATGGGTCCTAGCCCAAATTTATAGGACACTTATTATCAGGGGCAACATGTGAATTGAATGCATTTATTCAATGCTTGATTCTTATTGAAAAATGGGACAAATGGGCTTTGAAATACATAATTTTAGGCAATTATAGAGTCAATTAGGCTCAATAATTTAGGGGACCAAAACATAGTGTGAAATTGTATACCTTATAATTTTTTTGCTACATTTAGCCCCCACTTTAGTGAGAGTATGAACTTACATTCATAATCACACTAAAGTAGAGAAATATGTTGCAAGTATGAGTAGTTGGTGTTGTCAACGAATCGATGTTGCATTGATGTCAAACTTAGTGATGCTTTGATTAGCTGCATTATTTTGTCATTAGTAGTATCACCAGTGTTAACCTCTAATGTTGCTTTGATAAGAATGTTGTATTTCAATTCTCTTGGTAGTGATGATCAAGTGTTGCAAATGATAAGAATGTGTTTTTGATGCTTGGTTTCCAAGTTTTTTTGAGAAAATTTGAATAAAAGAGAAAACAGTGTGGATGAGAGGTTCTCTAGCATACAAAGTAGTGTTCTAGTTTTGTTCTGAATTTCTTCTATGTTGAAGATCTACTTGTGTAGTTTGGATATATTGGCCAAAGGTGTTCAAAGGTGTTTGTTATATCTAGAGTTTCTTGTTCTGAATCGTTGTGCAAAGAAAGTTGTGTTCACTAGTGTATGAACTATGTATGTAATGTTGTTTGGGAGAAATGGTTTTGCTCCACATTTCTCCACAATATGGTTTCTGGTCTTGTGGATTTGAGGGTGTGCTGATATTTCCCATATATATATTCACTCTGAGTTGTTTATGATTTGGTGCTCCGCAAGTTGGTTTTTTGAGTTACAATATGTGGAAGGTTAACTGGTTGTGCAGGATGAGTATGTTCTTTAGATGAAAGATGTTGCAAAGGAATTTGTTGGATTTTAGGATGTTTATGGAATATTCTAGATTATGTTCAAGTAATATTTGTTGTTCGCGAGTTGTATTTGGATCAAAGGAAGTGTATAAGTTTAAATTTTTATTGGTGTTTACACAGGCTCAACTGACCTTGGGTGTTTACACTAATTACGGATTTGATTTGGTGTTTGTGGAAGCATGGTGTGGTGTGTATGTGTGGATTTAGGTCTCAGTTAATGTGTGATGTGGTCCACCTTTATTCCTTTCCATTGCGGGAATGTTTTGGTGCTAACCTAATTTGAATTTGCATAGTTGAGGTGCATAACCTACCTTGGAGACTGTTTTCAAGGTTGAGAATGGTATAAATAATTGTTGTATTGATGGAAGATGTGTGTAGAGGGTGATGATGTGAAGTGAAAATTTGTAGAGTGCGAAGGTGAGAAATGCAATGTGAGCTTCAATGTGTTAGACTACAGGAAGTAGTGAGTAGAAGGTGAACCTACAATCTTTAGAAAGGCTACAAATGTATTGGCGATGTTGTGGTGGAACTCTTCTGTTTCTTTGAGATGTATTTCTCATTGTAACAATATTCTTTCTTATTTTCTATAATCTAGTAGTGAGCCTACTATATTCTATGTTGCAATTACTTTATATTGTGAGCTAATCCTCACCATGATCTTTGCCTTCTTGGGTTTTCCATGTAAATTTGGTGTTCTATTGTGTATGGTGTTGAAGTGTTTTAGTTTCTATTATTTTATTTCATGCTAAATCACTCTAATAGATTAAAGGCTAATAAGGTTAATGTGGATCTAAATGTTGTTGAGGATTTGATGTTTTAATATACAACCGATTCACCCTCCATCTCAGATTATAGCTGAGAGGACAATATAAATTTTGTATCAATGGAAGATGTTTGTAGAGGGTGATGATGAGAAGTGCAGAGTTGTAGAGCAAAAAAGTACAAAATATAGTGTGATATTCAATGTGTTAGACTATTATAAGTAGTGAGTAGAAGGTGGATCTAAAATATTTAGAAAGGATATGAATGTATTGGTGATGTTGTGGTGGAACTCTTCTATTTCTTTGAGATGGATTTGTCATTGTAACAATCTTCTTTCTTCTTTTCTATAATCTGGCAGTGAGCCTTTGGTAGTGAGCCCTTTGGCAGTGAGCCTACTATATTCAGTGTTGCAATTACTCATATTGTGAGCTAATCCTCATTGTGGTTTTTCCCTTCTTGTGCTTTCCATGTAAATCTTGTATTCTATTGTGTATGGTGTCGAAGTGTTTCAGTTTTAGTTATTTTCTTTCATGCTAAATCACTCTAATAGATTAAAGGCTAATAAGGTTAATGTGGATCTAAAAGTTGCCAAGGGTTTGATGTTTTAATATACAACTAATTCACCCCCCTCTCAGATTATAGATGACCTTGGAGATTGTTTTCAAGGTTGAGGATAGTATAAATAAGTGTTGTATTGATGGAATATGTGTCTAGAGGGTGATGATGCAAAGTACAGAGTTGTAGAGTGTGAAAGTGCAAAATGCAGTGCAAAATTAATGTGTTAGACTACTGGAAGTAGTGAGCAAAAGGTGTCTACAATCTTTAGATTGGATACAAATGTATTGGTGATGTTGTGGTGGAACCCTTCTATTTCTTTGAGATGGATTTATCATTGCAACAATCTTCTTTCTTCTTTTCTATAATCTGGTAGTCAGCCTATTGTATTCAATGTTGCAATTACTTTATGTTGTGAGCTAATCTTTACCATGGTTTTTTCATTCTTGGGTTTTCCACATAAATATGGTGTTGAAGTGTTTCAGTTTCTGTTATTTTCTTTCATGCTAAATCACTCTAACAGATTAAAGGCTAATAAGGTTAATGTGGATCTAAATATTATTGAGGGTTTGATGTTTTAATATACAACCGATTCACCCCCTCTTAGTTATCTTGTGCATTCAACAAAATATATGTCAAGAGGGGTTCAATTGTCCAAATGTTAAAAATGATAGGATAACTAAGGTTCTAGGGGGAGTGCGCAAGCCCCCAGGATCTAGATCCCATGGGAAAAAAACATAGGAACAAAAGGAACACACACACACACATATGTATGATATGCAACAAGAAAACATGCACACACATACATGTTGGAAGACATGAAGCATACATGATCAAAACACATGATACAACATAACATATGGATGATGATGAAATGAAAACAAGAATGATGTGAACATGATGTAAACACGAAGAAGGCACATGAAAGATAATAAAATCACGCTTAGGTTACTACTAAAAGGGATTTGAGTCAGTAAGGCAAATAGAATCGAGTCTTAAATTGTCTCAAATACCAAATGTCATCCATCGAACAAAGAAAATTCTCTATGAGGACTAAATTCATATACATCACTCATGGAACACATGAATCCACTAGAAAGAAAAGTGTTATACTAGGTGGCCATGTTAAAAGGCATTCATGACTTACACCATAGAAAAGTCTGATATTTGCTAGGTGAATTACAAACTAGGAGACACATGGGCTAGTGAAGTTCGATATTCACTAGGTGAGCCCCCAAGACAAGGATGAGAAACACACACTAGGTCTATGAGGTGTGTATCCATAACAACGTAGCAAAGATGAGAAACACACTAGGTCTAAAAGTGTGTACTCATGATAAGATAGAAAAAATGAGAAACACACTAGGTCTACAAGTGTGTACCCGTAACAAGGTGGAAAAATGGGAAGAACACTAAGTATACAAGTGTGTACCCATGTCAACCATACCAAGAGTTATACTCCATGATAACTCTAATAAGTTTCAATAAAATATAACAGGTTCCACATGACTAGTAAGTTGTATTATGCTAGGTTCCATGAAATATAACAAGTTTCACAAGGCTAGAAATATATATTATTCTAAACACTCATGAAACACATGGCCCCAAGAAAGGTGTATTATGCTAGGTGACCACAAATATGAGAAGGTTTAATATCTTGAGGTACGAATGCAACAAAGATAAAAAGGTAAAAAATAAAGATAATCAAAGGGGACTTATTTAATGCATGAAAATTCATACCTTAGGGAACATCACACTTGACATCACCACCAAGAGAGGACTATTCAAGGAATAAACGATCACACTTTAGGGAACACTAGTCATAACATTACTACTAAGGAGAAAGTCATATGCCAAGAAGAGCCACACTCTTATGGGAAATCAAGCCTAATATCACCACAAAGGAGAGACGTCACATGGATTAAGAAGGCCCAACTTTGGTTGCAAATGTCACACTTCGTAGGAGATATGCATTATCATCACTAAGAAGGGACCACTTCATATGCAAATAATGAGCGAGGGACTATATGCCCCCCCTTAAAATGATAGTGTACTTGATACACAAATGTTTTAAGGAGATAGAAAGGGATCCTGATAAGGAATACACCTAGGACAAGGCTACCTAATTCCTCGTCACCCAAGTCTAGGAACAAAGGTGAGACAAATGGATTATGATATGCTGCTCCTTGCAAAATAAAATATGATTGCATAAAGCCAAGTTTATACCCCCATGCATGGTAGTGAATATGTTATTAAACTACAATTACCACATGATGAGGAGAAACAACTAATGCTATTGATGATGATGAGTAGGCGAAATATCATTGATACCTAAAAATTCCCTTAGGGACTCATCATTTTAAACATATCTAATGACATATTCCCCTATGTATTGTCTATTAGTTCAAGATGCGCCAAGGTTAAAGTTGTCTTAGGGAAATTTTGTGTGATGGTATTGATATAAAGTGAAGGTTTCTTTGATGCTTTCAAATGACAATAACCGAGACCTCTTAGTGTTTCTTGCGTGTTAGGTTCTATAGGGACACAAATACCTTATTATCTTACACCACATCCTTTTCACTTATAACCAAATTGTTTCAAAAGTTGATATCTTTTTCCATAAAGTGCTTCCATTTCTTTCGAAGAAGGTGGTTTTTTGTAGTCACTTTTATCATAGGTAGATGTGTAATCTGTGTTCTCCTTACTACTAGAAGTTGTGAACTCTTATGTATTGGATTTTTCAATGTCAGATTGTGTTGATACCACCACAACTTCTTTCTCTTTTTATGATTTTTTTGTAATCTTGTATTTCCCCATGGATGTAGGTGTGAAATCCAATGAACTCCAAACAACATACACCAAATTTTCCAACTTTGAAAGACACTCATATTTATCCTCAACTTGTAAAGGTTCCAATTTTGTAGTTTGTGTCAATGTGATAAGATGATTCATCATTCTTGTTTTAGTTTGTAAACAATTTTTAGAATTAGGGTCAAATTTTACCATGTAAACCTTATTTTTGTAAGTGTATTTAAACATATGGTGTAGCATTGAAGGCACCCCATTCATTTCATGAATCCATGGTCTACCCAAGAGAATATTGTATGAAATATCCTGAGGCATGGCATGGATAGGAGTTTTTAACATCACCCTACCAACCTTGAAAGGTAATTTTATCACACCAGGTGATTGTTTTCCCACATTGTCAAAACCATGAATAGACAAATTAATTGGTTGAATTTTAGTCTTATCCACCCCAGTTCAATCCAAAAGGTTCACACTACAAAAATTAAGTCCCGAACCATTGTCGAAAAGGGTACGCATAATCCCAACCTTTTTAATAACAAACAATATCATCAAACCATCATTTTGTTTTTGTGTTTCCAAAAGAGGCAATTCACTTTGATGAAAGAAAAAGTCCAAATTAGGTGAATTCATATTCTCAATTAAAGCTACCAGACAATTTGGTTGCACACTAGGAGGGATAATTTTTTTTGCAAAGAATTTTGAAGCATGCTATGTTAGGTAGGTGATGCTTGAATCAAATCCCAAAGGGATATCTTAGCAGGAGTGTTGTGAAGTTTCTATATAAGGTCATACTTCTTTCCACTGTGTTGAGGTAATTGAGGGGAACTAGGTAAAATAGGTTGTGGGAATGGTATCGATGATGAAATGGCTTGTGTTTGTCTTGGTTTCTTATTGTTTCTAGTGTTATATGCGTGAGCTATAGTGTGATAATTTGGTTGTTGCGACACATGGTTGCTAGTAAGCTGTTTTGCAAAGCTTAGGATATGTCCATGAGGTTTAGGAGGTCCTATAATGAGAGGTGACTTAGGAGGTCCAATAATTAGAGGAATTTTAGGAGGTCCAATAATTAGAGGACTCTTAGGAGGTCCAAAATGAGTTTTAGGAGGTCCAATAATCAAGGGAGATCTAATGGCCAATTGTGTATTCATAACCTTAATGAATTTGAATTCTTGTTGATGATCTTCTATTGATGGGGGATCTAAGGTGACCTTAGCATGTTAATCTAATCAAGACCTCTTACTATATTTTGAAAGAAATGTATCAATGATTGAAAATCCTCTTGGTCAACAATATCTTCCCATGTAGGAGAGGTAGGGGAAGAGAAACAAACAATATTCTCACGATGCTTAATGATTGGATCTTCTAACACCAAGGCACCTTCATCACAAGTAGGAGAGCTATTGGGAGAAGTATAGTTATGATTGCCATGATTGTCAATGATTACATCCTCCTGTATCAAATCATCCTCACAAATGTGAGAGGTTTTGGGAGATGAATGAAGACAAAGCAAGGTGATATTAAGAAACGTGTCAATGATTTCATCCTCTTGTGCCATAATATCTTCCCAAATGGTAGAAGTATTAGGAAATGTACAAAAAATATTCTCATTACACTCAATGATTGGGTCTTCTATCACCAAGGTACCTTCATCACAAGTAGGAGAGGTATTGGGAGAAGAACAACTATGATTATCATGATTGTCTTTGATTGAATCCTCTTGCACCAAAACATTCTCATAAATGGGAGAGATATTAGGAGAGTGAATACCATGATTGTTAATGATTTCACTTCATTTCCTTATATTATGCTCATAAGTAGAGAGATTACAATAATACAAGCCATGCGATACTCTATGAAAACCATATGTTTGAAAAGGAAACATGTCTCTACTTGTCTAGGGTTTTGAATTTGTGTAAAAATAAAAACTAATCTACCCAAATTATGCAATGCTTAAGAAAATATAAATAATTGTCCTACAAATTTGATGATTTTCAACATTGAAATGTAACAATTTTTCCCAAATTTGCAACAAATAAAGTAAAATGGCATTTTTCTTGCACATACAATAACATTTTTCCAAAATTTCAAATTAGACAGTTGCAAACATAATTAAACTGATAATGTAGAGAAAAAATATGGCAAAATTTCACTAAGACACTTGTACAAGGACAAGGTCACCCAATGGTGATTGGGCCCTTGATTAGGGTTCAAAAAATTGAAAAAATTGAAGTTTTATGTTGTTGTTTAATGTTGCTTTCTCTGGTTGCAAACAGGTTGAGAAAATGATATTTTTCTAGATTTTGCTCAATTTAGGACAATGCAATGTAAAATGTAAGTGTGAAACAAAGGTGAAAATGTCTTTACAAGTTTTGGATGCAAATTTTATATCTAAAATGCAATAATTGATTGATTTTAAGATGCCACAATCTGAAAATGATGTTTTTGATGCAATTTTGAAATCAAACAATGCAACATTTTCCACTTTTTAAACTATATGAAAGATACCTAAAAATATGTAATTATGAATTCCAATTCTAGGTTTTGTAGGCATAAACAAACTAAGGAAACATAGATAAAAATGTGTGAAAAAGCTTGCAGAAACACTTGTACAAGGACATGTTAGGAAAAGGTGTGTTGTACACCTTGCATAATGTATTTAATGTAATTATTCTTGGGGACACTTTATGTTGTATGTAATATTGGGAAATAAGATAAAGTTGTAAAAATGTAATTATTTAATATTGGGGAAAAAGAATTAAATAAAGTACCCGATATTAAATGTGGGAACATGGTTTTGTGCAATACCACTAGGTGGTTTTGTGGGAGCTTGTGTCTATAAAAGCAACCACAAGGGTAGTTATTTAGGTTGATCATTTTGACAGGTTAGCTCTGGTTAGCATTTGTGGAGATTTGAAGCATGACATGTGATGTTTGGCTGCATGCTTGTTCACATGGATTGCATGGAGAGGGCTTGTTGTTTCAATGGCGTTCATGGAGACTTTGAAGATGTATTGTAATATTTATTGCTAAATAATACATGAGAGATGGATGAACTCTTGTATTCTACTTTTATGCAGTGATGGTTCATTGACATCTTTGGTTTCATTGTCAAAGGATGGTTATATTCATGTGGTTTGGATATGTTGACATCTTTGGTTTCCATGTAGGACTTCTTTAGTCTTTGGTTGAGATGTCATGCTTTCTTATTCTGATATGTGATCCTTGTTATGATATGATGGTTATGTTATTATTTCATGATATACTCTTGTTTTTGCACATTAGAGTTTCAACATGATATAGGTACTTGTTATGTTCTTTGTATCACATGATATTTCTTTGAGGAGGTGTGAGATCATGATGTCATGGCTATGTTCTTGATTCAAATGTTAGGATTTTGACATTGATCTTGGTGGTTCTCTTGGTATTGGGTACACTGATCATTTGATTTATTACTTCATGATGGTGCTATGTTGCTTTTAGAGTTAGGCATGGATTTGTTGGTTACAGGTACTCATGTATACTTGGAGAAATAGGTGAGGCTTGAGTTCTCTTATGGTTAGAGACATGTGTTGAGATGGTTACTCTTGATGAGATTTCAGCAGGAAGTCTGAGGAGCCTACACCTTGGTTGGACGTGAGTTCAACATGGACCTATGAGGAGAGTGTTCTTGGATGAGTCATGATGACTTGGATGTCTTGGAGGAGCATTATCATTCCTCACTCTTGGTCTACTCGGTGGTTTCACTTGAGAGGTATTGCCCATTGTTTCTTCCAGGTGCTTTATAATTTATGCTTTATCTTCTCATGCATATAGATCTTGAGCTATGGATATATGGTTTTGGAGGGTTCATTTGAGAAGTGTTGGTATTCTTATCTCCTCATGCATTGTGATTAATTTTATTGATGTTGAGTTTAGGAGATGTAGTGGGCTTATTTCCTTCATTGGGAATGGATTTAGTTTGATCTTCTTTGGCTTGAGAGGCTTACATCCATGTTTATTACATGATACATATGTTATGTTTGATCTTGGTGATTGAATGGTTGGGTGTTGTTATGGATTTTATTTTGGGGTGTTGTGGAGGAGATCATACTTGACACAGTTGGTATTTAGAGGTGTATGTAGGAGGATTTTCTATATGTATATGATGTGTAGATTTTCTCTCTTTGGTCTTGGTTATCTTCCTGGATGTTTGGTTTCACATTACATTGGTTTGAGGTTTTCCTGGAGCTATTGTGATCACTAGCTTAAGGTCATGTGTTTTTCACTTATGTTCTTGGGTGATGACATTGAGGTTCCTTTATCTTTTTCTTTTGTTGGGTGTGAAGAACTTGGGAGAGCTATGGAGACTTGTGGTGAGAGTTGTTCTTACAAGTTATTGATTTATAGGTTTGCATGTCACTGTGGATGATTCCTTGGTTCTACATGATGTTGTTTACAATTTCTATATGATGCTATTGGTAGACTTGGTATGCCTTGATCTTTTTCAGATTTGCATTACCCATGCAGTGGGAGCTCTTGGATGTGTATGTCTTTTTTGATAGTTTTGCACTTGGAGTTTATGGTTAGAGTTTATGGGTGTATATGTTGATGGCATGAGTTTACTATATTTTTATACCTTGGAGGTATGGACAATTGGATGTGTCAACACTTGCTATGGGTGCTATTTCAGCTATGGATTTGTGTATCTTGATAAATACTGGTGCATATTGATACCTTTGGATTGAGTGTATGTGTTTGGGATATCAGTTGAGGCAGGACTTATGCTTCGTTGTAACAGATTGTGTGGCTTATCTTTGGATGGATTCTTATCTTGGTGCATTGGCATGATGGAGGATGAGAGAATTCATGCTTGGGATGGTGGTCACTTTGATTCTTGTTGCAAGTATCTTGATGGAGCACATGGAGTACTTTGATTCCTTGATAGTATATGTGGCTATATGGATTGTTCATTTTGATTCATGTTTTGAGGTTACTTGTTCCCCTTATGCAATGTATACAACAAGTGAGAGAATGTTAGGAAAAGGTGTGTTCTACACCTTGCATATTGTATTTAATGTAATTATTCTTGGGGACACTTTATGTTGTATGTAATATTAGGATATAAAATAAAGTTGTAAAAATGTAATTATTTAATATCGGGGAAAAAAATTTAAATAAAGTACCCAAAATTAAATGTGGGAACATGGTTTTAGTCACATGGTTTTGTGTAATACCACTTGGTGGTTTTGTGGGAGCTTGTGTCTATAAAATCAACCAGAAGGGTAGTTTTTTAGGTTGATCATTTTGGCAGGTTAGCTTTGGTTAGCATTTGTGGAGATTTGAAGCATGGCATGGGATGTGTGGTTGCATGCTTTTTCACATGGATTGCATGGAGAGGGCTTTTTGTTTCAATGGTACTCATGGAGACTCTAAAGATGTATTATAGTCTTTATTGTTGAATAATACATGAGAGATGGATTCTTTTGGAGGCTAAGTTTTTTTCCCTCTTGAGGGTTTTCCCAGGGTATATCTTGTGTCATATTTTAATGGGTATGTTGTCTATTCTCTTGCATGTAGATTCTGAGTACTTATTTGCATAGATCTCTTTTGGGTTATTTGCAATTGGGTCTTTGAATAGGGTTATGAAAATTCAAAATCTGAATGATTAGTTTGATGTTTGAGGAACTGTTGTTTCCTATTTACAAATAGGTTTCACAGTGACTATTTTTCTAGAATTGCTTCAACTTAAGACAATGTAATTCAAATGAAAATGTAAAATAATAAAGGAAAATTTTGAATGCAATTTACAAATGTTAATCATGCAACAATTGACCAAGTCTAAGATGCAAAATTCTGAAAAGGATAGTTTGATGCAAAATTGAAACACAACAATTCATTTTTTTTTTAACTTTTTAGGCTTAAATGAAATATTCAATGCAATGAACAAATTGAAATTTTAACCACCTAATGAATGTAAATCAGATCTAAATATGAATGAAACAAATTCTAATGCAAGCTATGATGCAATATGAATGCATTGTTTTTTGAGTTTTTGTTACTTTTAGAATTCAATTTAATGAAACCCTAAATAAGAAATGCATTTGAATGGAAAAACCTAGATCTAGGGTTTGAAAGACTTCCAATTTTCAGAAGGTATATGATGTAATAATTTCAAGTTCACTAAAATGAAACATACAAAAGGATCCTAGGTCCTAAATGAAAAGAACCTAGGATGTAATGGTGGCCTTTTTCCAAGTTTCATTAGGATGTAGATCAACAAGGTGATTAGATTGATTTACAACCCTGGATGTGAGCTGATCAGACTTAGATCTATATCTAATTGGGGGTTAGAATAGATTAGAAATATTTTGGAATGATTAGCCTAATGATCCTATATGCCTTAATATGAAAAATGCAAGATCCCAACAACTGATAAACATAAACAATCAAGTTTTGATAGATCTGGAAGGTGTAGATAATTGTGTACCTACCAAGACAAATTGGTTTTGTTGTTCCTACAAGGACTAGGTCACTCAATGGTGACCGAGTCTTTGTGGGAGTGTCCTGATCAACTTTTGGGGTACTCTACTACTTGGTCTAAGCTTTTTTTCTACCTGTCCCACTATCAGAATGTCATAAATAAATTATGTAGGCGAGTTTTTATGTCTTGACAAGGTTGATGCTAGTAAATGCAACAATGCAAAATGGATCTTCAAGCTCTCTTCACTCCTCTTCAAACCTATAACCTACACATTCACAAAGAGGGAAAATGTTGTGCCATATAGGGGCTTGCCTCAGTCAAACCTTGTGTAAGTGTTCCCACTTCCACAATGGCAATGCCAATGGATAGATGATAATGGAAAGGAAGGAATGATGCAATCAAAATGTGCTGCAACTCACCACTCTTCAATGGTTTCCTTAAAGGACTGAAGACATACACACCACCTCAAGGATTTGGATCTTGCTTTGCTTGAATTCTTTTTGGATACTTACAAAAAGATGTTAGCCTTCACAAAATAAAGACAACATGATAACATAAACTCACAAAAATTTTGACATGATGATTGGATCTTGAATTACTGCAATAAATCTCTAATATATGCCACTCTTGACTTGATCTTGAATGCTCTTAAAGTTCACGTCTTGCTTTTCTAGTTTTAAATGATGAAATAACTAGGTATTTATAGGCATTTATTTAATTTCCTAAAAATTAGATCCCGATAGCCAATATTTGTTTAAGTTGAATTTTGAATGTTAAGTTTCCTCCAAAAACACATTTAAAAATGGTCTTGGCTCAAAAGGGGGACCTAGTCACCCTTTGGAAAATGGGTCTTGGCCCAAATTTCTAGGACACTTATTATTGACGGCAACATGTGAATTGAATGTATTTATTCAATGCTTGGTGCTTATTAAAAATGGGACAAATGGGATTTGGAATACATAATTTTAGGCAATTATAGAATTAATTAGGCTCAATAATTTAGGGGGCCAAAACATAGTGTGAAATTGTTAAGGTATACACTTTTCTATGCTACACCATTATCTAGCTAAACAATTTGAAGATCAAGAAAGAAGGATAACTCGCTTATCATAGGCATTTCAAATTCCTTCTGTATTTCTTCAACAAAATTATTGCACATTTCATCATTTCCACATAAAATTATATCATCAACATACACAAAAACTATCAAAATTCTTTCATCCTTAATCTTGAAGTAAAAATTACTATATGCGGTACCTTTCTTGAAACCTTGTTGAAGCAAGTACTTGTCCAACCTTGCATACCAATCCCTAAGAGCTTGTTTGAGACCATACACTGCCTTTTTGAGTTTACACACCATGTTTGGGTCTTTTAATAACCAAAATCCCCAATGCCTTTTTGAGACCATACATACACCTATAGATGGAAACAATGCTATAACCCCCAAAGATAGTTTCATTCATTATTTCATACATAATGGCAAGGTGCATATATGCATGCCATGATTCTATGATGATTCAACTATTTAGATTTGCTTGAGACTAATTTTCTTAAGACTATTCCGTAGTTAATAACAATGAATTGTGAACCATGTATACCCTAAACTAAACCTAATATACTCATATTATGAATGGAGGTTGTTTACATGATGTATATTTGATCCTTCACCAATGCAGACTAGTTCCTACTCCATTGGACAATAGAGTCATGAATAACAAAGAGGAAGGAGATAAATCGAATTCTACAATATCTTCTAGTAGAAATTAGTGAATAGATGTTAAAAGAAAATAAAGTCAAGATAATAAACACAATAAATAGAGAGAGCCTATAAACAAGAGGCATTAGAGAAGGTAGTAGTAAATAATATTTCTCTTAAGGATACACAATTCATTCAAATGCAGGATGTGTGCAAGAAGTTGAGTCCACTTTTTGGCCAAAAAGTGGAAGTGTTTTCCTTGATTTTCAAAATTTGTCACATTTGACCTAAAAATTTGAAGCACTTAAATATTGAATTTAAAAAAAATAAAATATGAAATATAGTACTTATAATCTAGTTTCCAAATATGTAATTTATTTTAATACCCAGATGATATAAATTGATCTTCAATAGGCATGTCTAAAAACCATTGTTTAAAAGTCACTTTTTCAGGACCATACCATGCATGTGTACATCAACCATATTTTGACCTAAATAAAAGTATTTTTTTTGAATCCTTTTGGGAAAAGATCTATAAGACATTGAAGATTGTTTATGATATTTTTTGTGATTTTTATTGGCCGTAATTGATGTTTTGAAAACCCCTTGTGTATGTCACACATAAGATGACCCAAACTTGTCATTTTTGATTTTTTTTATCAAATTGAAAATAATTTTCTGAAGATTGTTCACGTATAACTTTTTTTTCAAAAAAATATTTTAATAAAAAGTTATTAAATAGTAAGAAAACATGTTATTTCAAGTTTATGGACTAGTTTCATTGAAAATTATTTAAAAAGTAGTGAAAATAATCCAATTGTAAAATAAATTTACATATTTGAGATCTACACAACCTCAACTATAATGGGTTTTAATTTCATCAAAAAATTCTACAAAAACGTCTTCAAACATATGTTTAATATCATTCTTTTCTAGTCACACTGACATGACCTTCAAGTTGCAGGTCAAATCAAGTCCAAAGCTAAGGGTCGGCTCCCCAAGCCTTTTTCCTGACCCGAAGCCCATAGCAAAAATCGAGACAAAAATTAAAATTTTAAGAAACGAGATCCTGTTTAGTTTTTCTTAAATTTTAACCCTTTATGAAATAGGATCTTGTTTCTAGAAAATAGGATCCCACTTTTGGCTCAGGGTCTCGAAGCGAAACATGATCCCATTTCATAAAAAAGTGGGATCTTGTTTCACTTTTCTCTTCTCGATTTCAGGTTTTTGGCTAAGTCTGAAACTTCCACAAGAAGTGGACTCATCTTCTTGATTTCACCCTGCATCAAGATGAAATATTAAGGTCAAAGAGTAAATTAAAATATTTACCAAGGCTATCTAATGCAAAGAAATAAATGAATCCTCATCAACTAAATTATATAAAAAAATAGAATTTCAACTGAAAGAACTAAAGTAAATTTAAGAAGAATAAAAATTGAGCAGGAGAAGAAAGAAGAAAATCAAGGAGAATAAATGAAAGAGAAAAAGACATTTTATTTGATAAAAAAGAGAAAACAACGAAAGAAAAAGAAAGAACAAGTGGAGAAAGAAAATACAACATAAAAAACAAAAACCCAACTAAAATATATGAGGCCAAAGAAAATGTAAAAAGAAATAGATCAAGTAAAATAAATCAATTTAATGAATAAATGGGGAGGGAGGAAAAAAAATTTTAAAAAAAAAAAAATCAAAGAGGAATAAGAAAAAGATAGAAATAGGGTAGAAGAAAGAGAATGCAAATTTTATTATCACGAAGATAAAAGAGAATGGAAAAATAGAATAAGTGCCCTCTTAGCATAATAAAGGTAACAATTGCTAACAATAATACTTGGTAATATTTTTTTTTGATTTTATTATCAATTGTTGAAGGTTGTTGCTTCCTTTTCTAGCTTACATGTATTCATGATTATTCTAAAACAATGGTAAAAGTGGGGGCATATTTTGTATTCATCTTAAATCTATAGTCATTGCACAAATGCAAGTATCCTATGTATGCATCTCTAAATTTTTCTTAGTTTTCTTATCATGTGGTTATATTTAGATTATTATATACAAGAATTATTTTCTCATGTTTAGTTTATCATGTTTATGCTTTCTTCACTATGAATAGATTAGCATGTTGGCATGATCTATATTATTCATTTTTTTCTCATTAATGAAAGTGCAAACATTTATAGAAGACAAAAAATCAAAAGGGCATACTATTGAGCTAATTATGCTCTAAGTTTATGCATGCTTCATAAATTGGTTCTAATTTATATTTTAAATATTATATTTCAAGTTTTATTTGTCATGTCTTCTTTTTTACTTCTATATGCTTTCTAATATAGATATATAGTTGCACCAAAGTGGGAGAAAAATGTGGAGGTGAAAATATAGGTCCACTCACAATTTATGTGTGTATTTTAAGTGCGTAGGCCTACATTATGATTTTTTATTTAACACACTAAGTGAAAAAGCACTTAATTTCACTCAGAAGGGGAAGATTGTGATTCAATGTGCTTTGCCCCACCTCACCCATTGTGGTTTGGGGGGATTTAAACAATGAGTTATATTTCTCTTAGAAGGGTCTAAGTTTTTGATTTGATTGATTATGGCCTTGACTTTGTGATCTTGATCATTGGGTTTTGAAAATTGGTGTCCTTTAAATAAAGGTTAAATTAAAATTTACCCTTATGTTAAGGGATTCTTTATTATTGTTTTTTATTATGTTGAGGATCAAGATGCTATCTTTGATGGTTACTCTTGGTTTTGGGAGAAACATGCCCTTATATTGAAACCTTGAGATCCCCTCTTTAACTCCCTTACTGAATACTTTAATGTGGTTCATGTTTGGGTTCACCTCCTTAATCTTCCACTCCATTTTTGGTGTGAATCTAGCTTTGAGGCTATTGGTAATTATATGGTTTGTTTCATCAAGGTGGACAATGCTACTACATAATTTACTCACATCACCTTTGCTTGCTTATTGGTTGAATTGGATTTATCTAAACCTCTCCCGGTAGAGGTTGTTAAATTGCAAGTGTTGGATCATTCTTGGAGCCAATATTTGGATTATGAAGGCATTCCCTTTCATTGTAGGTGTTGCTTTGCCATGGGGCTTTTGGCTTCTTATTTCCCTTGCCTTAAGGTCTTGAGACCTTCCTCTTGGCGGAAGGATGTTGTTCATGATCATTTTACAGTTTGATTCTGAGGCTCTTGGGTTTCCTATTGTTGGTGGGGGGGAGGGGGTGGCCTCTCCTCCACCTTTGGTGCTAGCTACACTTTTTTTGTCTTTTCCCCCTCTTTTGGCATGTGATGTTGTTGCTCCCCTTATAGAGAGTTATGTTTTCCACTCAATACTTGGGCTCCCCTATTGGATGATTGTCTCCTCACTCGTTCCAAGGTTGTAAGTTGGAGAGGGCTTCTCCTCCTCCCTCTCATAATTATGTGGAATTTGATGATGATTTTCTTGGACTATGGTTCAAAAAATGAAGAAAGGTCTTCCAAAACACATTTGTCAAATTCGAGTTAAGGGTGTTTTTCCTTCTAGATCTTGTATTGAGATAGTGTCGTTTTTAGCAACCTTGTTGGTAGTATGTTGTTTGGTTGATTTTGTTCACCAAATTTCTTGTAAAAGGGTTCAAACCCTTTCAAAAACCCCGTTATGTAACTAGCACTTGCACCAAAAGGGGTGCAAGGCTTACAACGATAGAAAAATATAAGAACACCATGTTTCCCTCTCCTTAGCCACAATCATCTGGGACTTCCGATGATGAATCTCGACCTGTAGGAGAGAAGAACAAAATATATTAGAAACAATATTTTGACCACTGTGGCTTTAATAAAAAGAAAAGAATATATAATTAGGGAGAAAAATGGTAGAAAGACCCAATGCCTCCATATTACCACTTTCGCCTAGCAATTGTGTTATTAAGAATTCCCATATATTTCCGTCACCCTATTAGTCTTGCACAACTCTGTTAAACATTTTGAAGGAGTTCTAGACAAGATTTTTGAAGCCTTTTAAACTTTACAAAGAACCATGGCTGCATTTAACAGATAACAACATAATTGTTTTAGAATTAAATAAAAGAAAACAAATAAATGATCAATGTGACATATATATTTGAAAAATAAGACTCATTGAGACCATGGAAAGTGACCTACCTCAAGATTCTACTTAAATTGTGTCCTCTATCAACGATGTCGATGAGGTAGAGTTTGCAGGAAAAATTGAAGAATCCCTATCATAGTAGAATTTTGTTTTAAATTAGAACAACTAAAACCAATCTCCATATAACCACTGCTTCAGTGTATAAAAGCCTTTGTTTGAGCAATGGCGTTTCTATAATTACTGTAAAGCACACATATTACATGACAACAACAAAATGAAAAACACAAGAGATTTGGGTGTTACTAAATCATTAGAATTTGATCTCTAAAGCTACTGAACAAGAACTAAAAATCCCAAAATGATGTTACGTAGGTTACCTATAAATCAATCAATGAAGAGGATGCCCAAGAGCCCAACTAGCATAGACATCCAACGACAATCCTTTAATTAGGCTAGCCTTACAACCATTCCATAGGAATCACACAAGCCATTCCTTACTGTTAGCATCCACAAGAGTCATCTTTGTTTTTCTTTCTTCTAGTAATTGGAGAGGATCAATACATTTTTTGGGCATACCTTGTACACCCAAACCATAAAAAACCACATTACAGTGACTTGCTAAACCCTATTATTATAAAAATATAGAAACTCAAGCCATCCCACAAACCAAATTATAGTCACATGTTAAACCTCCCTCAAACCCTCCTAATGTAGAAGAAACTAAAGAATGTAATACAAGAAAAATTATTGAAATCACCATAGATGATATAAATGTCCTCAACATACAAAAAACAAGGGGAGAAATATCTTACGAGTCAGAATCCTTTGTATACATTAAATTTCTTCAAACATACTAAACAAAAGGGATTATCTGATGTGAAAGAATTAGTAGCCTTGAGGGCCTTGTTTCGTTTTGCTTCAGTGATAAGACGTCTGTAAGAAATGTAATAAATTCCTTTATAAGCTCTCTTCGATATCTAGATCTCTCTAGGAGATTTCTCTAGCTTGTGCTTCTTTTGAGCAATGGATTGTTGATTGCCTAAAACTCTTGTAAGGGTGACCTAGATTGAAACTAAAACTAGTGAGACTCACAATGTAACTAATAATAAAAAAATGCTCTATTGCTTGAAGTTTTCATCATCCAGAAAGGAAAATACTTACCATGAGTCTTTTGCCTTGATTTTCTACCATTCCAATTTTTCCTTCCTTACCAAAAACCAAATCAATTAGCTAGGGAAAACATGCTCATTTAACAGATGATTTCCCCCCATGGGCCCCAGTGTGCATCTGCAAAGGCTGGGGTTGCAAGAGTGGTGGTTGAGGCGGTGCCACATCTTCCTCCTTTAGGGGCAATTGGTCAAAACTTGTGTTGAGAAAAGAATCTGCCATGATAACCACTTGTCTAGATGTAACGAGGGCGCCCACAATAGTCCCACCCACAACCCAAAACGAAATAAAACACAAAAAAAAAGATCCGATGCGTAGAGATTCCAAAAAAAAGCACTCGTTAAAACAATGGCAAGTGACTCACCTCAAGATTCTACAAAAACTATGTCATGTTGTCAAGAATGCCGATGAGAAAAAATGGGAAAAGGTTTACATGAAAATTTCTACGGAACCCTACCAACGCAAAAAATTCTTAAAAATGAGATGAACCAAAATTGGCCTCCCTACAGTAAACAAAAAGTGGAAAATATCAAGGTTGTAGGGCTAGATAAGATTTCACCCATCCAACTGAAATTTGGTTTGATTTGAAGATCTTAGTATTAAATGCAAATTAGATTTTATTTTGAGACGATATGAAAGAATGTTTAACTTGTCAGCCACAACCACCACCAAACTATAAACAATGACCCAAAAATTGTTTAGTGGTAGCCTGTTTCCAGCGTGAGACTTATTTTAGCTGAAAGTTCTCTCTATATATAGCCTATCAACTAATAAAAAACATTCAAATTCACACTCATATATGTAATTTTACCTTTGCTCAAATCTACCCCAACTCTTAAATTAGTGTTTTCTCTAACTTGGCTAGAACTACTTGGAAGGCCTTCAACTAATTTAAGATTGTAGATCTAATATTAAATCCTCCAGAAAATACATATAATATATAACAATTTTCCCAATCACACATGGAACTAAAATAATTCTTCCATCTTTACGCTGAAGGCGTCCCCATGCTTAAAATTTGCAGTCCTTTTGATATCGGATGATGCAGAATGGTGGAGAGCCAATCACCTGTGATGGAATGCATCCTAGTCGTTCATCATTTTCCTCGTCGAAACGGAACAGATTGCAATGGACTACGATGTAAGGATTTTCAATCGTTCATCATTTTTTGGCTTTGAGATGTGCCCATCTTTGTTTGCCCCTCAACGGTTTCAATTTCTTGTGATGCAATGCAAGACATTTGAGTTCATCCTTGACCATCCGTAGAAATCAGTATGCCGCCGTACGAAAATGAAGTGACATTGCGTGTATATCTTATCCTTCAATGATGATCTGCCCGTTTTCGAACTTAACTACTCATCTACTCCTTTCCACTTGCAATGAGATATTTATCTTCAATATACTTTTGATTGGGTTATCTGCAGAAAACATCAGCTTTCAAATCAGAGGACTAGCATATAAACTCTGTTATTGGTGTGGTGTTGTTTCTCAGTCAGTTGCTTTGAAGCGATATCTTCCTTGCGTTTGGTTCAAAGATTTCCGCAACGGTCGTCTTCATCTTCTTTACAGGTATGTAATACTCTTTCTTTCGCTGTAAATTTCATAGTTTCTAAGAGAAATAAATACATGTGTTGTGTTTACTTGTACTTTCAGTAATAAGATGGCTTGTTTTCCTATCAATTACAGTGTGAATATCCCAACTGGTAAAGTGCCCTTTGAGATTGTGAATGGCAGACCTCGTACACAAACAAATTGGAGATTTTCGATCGGCTTTCCACAATTTGAAACCTAGGGGTTTTGATCCCGAGAGCCCAAACCACTGCAAGCAAAAAATTCCTCGAATATTTTAGCTTTGCATCTTCTCCGTCGGGGCTTTTCCGCTCGGGGGATTTTGGACACAAATTTAATTATGTGCTACAAAATTCCTCCCCTTACGAAAATAAAAAATCTACCTTGTTTTCGTCAATATCATAGAAGACCTTTGAATTTGCGCTCCATTGAGTTTATAACTTTAGTTTTCTTATCTCTGGATTAATGTTTGTGCAGGGGAGAAAAATGTTATATGGTTTGGTTATGAACCCAGAATTATTTTAACCGATGCAAAGCTTCTCAAAGAACTTTCTTTCAAGCACTCTGTTGACTGTGGAAGGTCTCCAATGGTTAAGAAGATGCTTTCTGTGGCCTTGGGAAATGGGCTTTTCATTGTCAATGGTCAAATGTGGCATCGACAACTAGAATTTTGTGGTGCTTGCTTTTCATATGGAAAAAATTAAGGTGGTCATTACATTCTTACTTTGATTCGTTCAATCCATTCTCCTTACTTCCATATATAATGTCCACCCCACCATACAATTCTGAACATGTTTTACAAAGTGATTTTTGTGGGCTTTTGAATCTTAGCTTACTATTGAGAATTGTTGTGTAAACTGCATAGGCCTCTGTTGAGATCATGTCCATGTGCACAGATCAATTGGTAAACGAATGGAATGAGATTATAAAGAAAGCTACAGAGAGGCCCTGTGAATTAGAGCTAACTGCTTTTATGGATAGGCTTAATGTAGACATTTTTATGAGGGTGGGATTTGCACTGGACTACAACAAAAGGGGGAAAGAACTATATGACGACATCAGGGGTTTAAAGGAGATAATGAACCACAATATTTGATAGATGTGGCTTCTAGGTTCTAGGTATGACATGATTACCTAATAGGTTCTCTTTAGAAAGGGAAATTTGAGATTTGGTTTGGTTTTAATATTATAAATACTAATCCGAATTCTTATTTATGTTTCTCAAAAAGATATATCCCCATGCCTTCAAATTTGGAGGCTTGCAAGCAGAGTAGGAGATTGGAAAATAACTTGAGACAGATTATAGAGAAAATAAAAGACATTGGGTCATATGGGGATGATCTTCTTGGCTTGATACTCTCAGAAGTAGAGAATGTTTCTTCAGATGAAAATAATGTCAGCTACATAGCACAAGAAGTGATGGACAAGTGCAAGACATTCTTCTTGGGAGGAAGAGAACCCACCAGTATTCTGATATCATAGATAATACTCCTGTTAGCGCTCAACCAGGATTGGAAATGAAAAGCTCATGAAGAAGTGACTGTAGTCTGTGGAAACAACAATCCCACCATGCATTGTTTAGGAAAGCTCAAAATTGTAAGTATGAGAAGCAAATTTTGGGTTAAGAAACTCTCCCAAGAGATACATGACTGAAATAATTTAACAATTTTCTATGTGACAAATTGGGATGATACTGAACGAGACCCTGAGATTTTACCAACCTGGAACAGGCGTCATTAGGCAGGCATTCAAAGACTTAAAATTAAGAGATGATTTTATAATTCCCAAGGGTGTGAATGTGGTGGGAGACATATTAGCAGTGCATAGGGACCCCAGATACTGGGGAAGCTATGCAAATGAGATCAGGCCAGAGCGTTTCAGAGAGGGAGTAAGCAAAGGTACAAACAATCATCCCTATGCCTTCTTTCCATTTTCTAGTGGGCCAAGAGCGTGCAGAAGGCTAGAACTATGGTTTGTTAGAAGCAAAGGTTGTGGTGACTATGATGGTGAAGAGCTTCAGATTTAGTGTGAGTAGAAGGTATAGGCATGCGCCTGTCTCCTTTATCACTCTCAATCCCCAGCATGGGATGCCAATCATGGTGGAAAGAATTGAGTGAAATGGAGTATAGTCAATTAAAGATTAGATTGCCAAGAAAACCTTATCCCCATCCAATATAACTATCTTTAAATTTACTTGTTACTCCTTGACTTGGATAAAATTAAGGTCAACCAGCCAATAAAGTGAAAGTATTTTGTCAGAGTATTATTTTTTAATATTTATATTTTGAATAGTAATAATGATTATTCTCATATCTTATTGAATTATTATTCAATGAATGGATAGTTTTATTTTATCAACTATAGTTCATACATTCAATAATATGTAGGTTTTTTACAGCATACTTTTATAGATATTGCAGTTTTATGGTTTTCATGGGTTCATAGGTTATCTGATGGACATTATGCTCTATAACAAGGAATCACTGTATATCCACATTTTCTTGCAAGAACCTTCCACATATTTACTCACAGGCCCTCGACTACGATGTAACAAATTTTAGCTGTTGATCATTTTTCGCCCTTTTTTCTACTATTTTTAACCCTTTTTTTTGCTTTCTCTGCCGCTATTGGTTCCGCTCCTCCACATCCTAGACAACATTGACGTTGGAAAGAGCATAGCCCAGAGCTTCTGGGCTGCGAGGCGATAAGATTTTAAAAATAATAGGTAATACGAACTGAAAATCAGTGTCCTGAGAGGAGTTAATGCAATCTATACCTCTTTATTTATTTGTTGTTTTTGTTCTCAAGTAGGTTGAGTGCCCCACAAGCGCAATGGCCATATTGTTACTCAAACCCCCATTTCCTACTCATGTCTCTCTGTTAGCATTATTATTACATATCTGATACACTTGCCATATCTCTATTGTAGGCCTCGAGGAGCTGTAATAAAAGCCTTCTGCTGCTACCAGGAAGCGACTGCTCTATCTGTGTTTTACTGATATAGACCATCGAAAAAGTTTAGAAAGCCCTTTAGATATGGGGTTTTTGAACTTTTTTGATGGTTTATAGAATTTGTCGTTCCTGCATGAAGAAGTGGACATCATTGGCTCTGACATGGTGTGGTTCTGAGTAAGTTAAAAGAAAAATTTCATTCTTTTCTTGAAATTTTGCGGCGTTGGTAGACATGTATATAATATGTAGAATTTTTGAAACAGTAAACTACAACACATGGCACAATATTCATCAAATAGTGTAGGGTGAACTTTGCATATTACAATAGAAAAATTGTTAGTAAGAAATTATAGAGGATGGGAGGACTGCTGCTTCATTTTAGTAACCATACTCTAAAACCCTCGTGGAAACCTTATTTTTAGGCTGCAGCTCGTTAAATCGGAGAAGTGAAAGGTTAGTACCAGCGAGGAAGATTTTTGTCTATCTCTATGATTAGATAAAACCTTGTTATCTGGTTGCCACAGTTCTGTCATCTTGTTGCCACAGGTCTTAAAAGGCTTCTCTGCCATAAATGGACCAGTCCTTGTCAAAAATATTATCTTCCACTTTGACATATCTTGTAGTGCATGTAGATCACTCCCAACTTGCATTACCTTTTCTGGTGATAAAACATTGGCTATGGCTATGACATAATTAGAGCTATTTCTTAGTATTTTGAGTTCAGATTTTTTCCTAAATCAGGTTGGGGGTCAGAATTTGTGATGTGGGTGATTGTGGAATGGATTGGTAATTTAAGTTGATGCAGCAGAAATGCAAATAATATTCCACAGGTTAGTTTTGTTTGCATGGTTGGGTACTTCCTTTAGTTTTAGCTTTCAATGTGCTCAAGAAAGTTTATCTAATCTTGCTTACCTTTCTTAAGTTAACTTCAATGTTACCAATTGTATCTATGCCCTTCTAGAAGGAGCCTTGCAACAACTAATTGCCTCAAATGACGCTTTGTCAACAACCTTCAAAGATTTACAATATTCTACCCAACAACTCAATGTTGGAAGATGTCGTCACACTTTCTTCTTTCTTCAACTGAATTCTTCAAGTGCAATGCAATATCCACTCAACTCACACAACTAGATGATGCCCATACAACTTACTCGTAGGACTTCCAAATCTTGACTTCACACATAGATCCATTCACCAAAAATGCACGATTCCACGACACTTTCTATCAACCAAGGTAGATTTTACTTTTTCTTATGTGTTGTTTCTGAGTCTGTGCTATTCAATGATTAATGCTACAATTTGATGCTTTTTGCAGCTCTATGGCCACCATATATTCATTATGCAATTGTGCACGTGCTCATACCATATATTCCACAAGAACACATTAAGTTACAATAAATGCTAATTGCTTATTCCACGTACATTAAGAAACAATTTTAATTGCACTTTAAGTTAAAAAAAATGCTACTTGCTTACTCCATGTACATTCTACTTCCCTAGCCAACCAAGGTTGCAATTTGCTTGAAATTTCTTCAATTAGCTCTACTGTTGTCCTAAAATTTAACAAATCTGTAGATATGCAAGTCAAGATTTTGATTATGATGTGTTTTTCATTTGTTTTGTTCTTTATATATTTGTCTTGTGTTAGTTGCAATTTGCTTGAATAACGAAAGTTTTGCAGGAAAGCAAGTAAAGATTTTTCCACAAACATAAGGTCAGTTGAATTTGGAAAAAATAGGTAAGGACTACAGGTCATAGATCTTCTATAGGGCCTAAGTTCAGCCTAACAGTTTTGCTCATTTTTTTTTTTCATTTTTCTTATTTCCATTAAACGCAATGTTCTCCAAAATATTTTTGATAACACTAATTACACTCAATGATCAAGAATTTGAACTATTTGACACAAGAACTCAAAGGAGATGTTTGAACAATATATTTGTTTACAAGGACTTCATAAACTTTTGCACAAAAGCTACTGCTGTGGTTATTCATGTATGAAACTAAAGTTGTTTTTTAGATTATGACATCGTAGATGTACAAATTTTAGTGGCTATAGATTTACAAATTTTAGTGGCTATTAGTAAATGGTTGCAGTTTTCTTTCTTAATTGTACTTAATAGTTTTGTGTTTTGTACATATTCTTTGTGTTTTACTAATCTGTTTTACTTTTTTCTCAGTGACCTTCAACTTGTAAGCTATAATAGTTACTTATTAAGATTGTAAAAGTTAATAAAATGTAGTATAATTATATGTGCACTTTTAATCTATTTTGTACTTTTTTTTGTAGATTTCAAGTTCAACACAGATGAGGATTCAGTCCTTATGGTGACAAAAACATCCTACTACTCCTGTGATACTTCTAATCCTGCTGCATCATACAGTGATGGTAACACAGTCATTATACTCCGTCATCGTGGTCCTTTCTTCTTCATCAATGGAGCTGGAATATTAGATCCTTTTAGTGGAGGGTTCTACGGTAAAGGGTTTCATTTTTACACCATGATGCTAAATTCTTGAAAAACCAGCCAGGGAAGATAGGATTGCAGGATGTGTATGCTATTCTATCTTTTTAATCAATGTTCATGGCAAACAACGTACATATTTTCCTTGCAGAGCACATATATATTGCATGGTGTTTGATATTTGTCATGGCACTGCTTGGTTTGTCGTTGGTTTTCTAAAGAAAAAATATTCACTTGTTTAATATGCTGGAGCTGCTCATTAAATCTTGTTGCTTTCTGAGATTCCTTTTGTGTTGATTGAGATTTTGTTTCTGGAAAAACATGGTAAGCTACAACCACATACTTTGAAGGTTAAATCTCTAAATGAACTTGATGATTGTGGTGTTCTGTAAAGCAGTGCAAAGATTTGTTATATTTATTTTGAATGAAAGGTAGGCTTTAATTTTATGTGCATTAGACCTAATACTATCATTATGTTCACCATTTTTATGTGGTCATCAATTTGAAGATGGAAACATGGCATGGTTAGCTCTCTATTCATCATGGTTCTGAGTGTTTTACTACGATGTGCCCATAAATCTGGTCTCTTAAGCTTCAAGCAATGGTAGCTTGTAAACCAAAGTGAATCCTTACATGTTGAATGAAATTCTTGCGGTATATATAGTTGACATTACTTTTGACAAGGACTAAGATAGCCATCATTGAAACTCTGTCCACAACAAGAACACAATCATAAGTATAACCATGCTTAGTAGTGGGAGAACCAAAGGAATTTCGAGAGATTAATTCTTAAGTTCTGGTTGGAGTTGAGGAGTGTATAATCAATGTTTCTTATTTCTAGGCTTGGCTATGATGCACTTTGTACTAGATAGATGTATCCTATAACATCTGTTGTTAGATGTGGCTTTTAGAAATACATCTTTGGGTCTGCCAATGTGAAATTTACTCCAAAACTTCTAATGACCATTGAAATGTGGTCCCAAATCACTTTATAGCACCACTTTTCATCAGGTAGAATCAGGAATTTATTTACCAGCTTTGTGGAGCTGATATGCCTCAACAAATGCATTTTGGTTAATGCAGTTGTGACCAGATTGAAATATTATATTTGCAACAACCAAGACTAATGAGAAGCGCTATGATTGGTGGGTGGCTCACATAGTATACTAGATTGCTTATTAAGTTATTCCTCATTTATTATTGGTGTTCAGGTGAAACTATTGAAGAGATGTTGATCATTTATTATGGTGCTTTACAATTTGAGTTTGCGGAGGAGCTGAATAAGTTTATAACCAATATGGATATATCAGTGTTTTAAAACTCAGCAACCACTTCGCTCATGATTAATTGAATTCCATTTATGATTTTCATTTGCTGAGTCAATTCTGATTAAGTTATGCTACTGTAATTAGAATATTATATGTGGCTGCTAAGGATTTGCATAGAAAAGAAGGAATTTAGTGGCTGCTAAGGATAAGTATGTATTGACTCATGGTATTTATTATTCTGTTTTCGAAGGAAAATATTTTTTCTGTTTCCACTCTCAACATTCCGAAAGAAAATATTTTACTGTTTCCGTTCTTTCGAGAAAGACAAACTCTCTTTACCATTTACTTTACCCATTTTTACTTTACGGCTGTAAATCAAGTTTCCCATTTTTTAATAAACAAAATTAACACAAGAATCACTATATTGTCTTCGGCATACCCATTGCACCCCAAGGTGCGATTTCTAGTTATAATTTCAATTAACATTTCAATACTTTATCTACACTCAAATTATATATCAAAATTAATTATTATTATACTAATTATGCAATTACATTGAGTAACCTAAATATTTATTATAAAATTGTTTTTACAATCACAAATATTAATTTAAACTAGACTTTCTCATCTCATGGGAGGACCATAACACAAGAAAATGGCCCTAGATATTTAGGAAGAAAAGATCAACATGACTGCTAGTTTTTTAGTCAAAATTCATAATAAAAGATTCAATATCCTTTTTTATTTTGAAGAATTCTTTGTGCTATCCTTTACTATTCGATCTCGTGAACACATTAAAATCTCCCATTTATTCATTCAAAAGCAAAAAATCTTTTCCTTGAAATTAGACTCGACCTGCCAGGACTGACTATTTCAAAATATTTGGGAAGAAAATGCACAACATGAGTAGACTAGACTTAATTATTCAACATACTATTGACAATGGAAAGCATACGTGGACAATAATGCTTGACATGTAGAAACATTAGAAAGAGTTTACCGGTGATTGCGGAAAGTTCGCTGAATAAATACATTGATTTGTTGAAGGCTTTTGATAAGAAGCGCAAATCTACAATCAATAATGTATCAATCCCTTTGTTCCAAATAGAAGCATTGGTTTAGATTATGTCAAGACAAAGGACTATTTCTTAGAGATTATGAAGATGTGTTTTACGTGGCTTGTTTTGGTCCTCTGTTTCCTGCAATTGTGCTCAGGGCAGGACTTGCAGACACAATTTTTAAGCCCTCATAACGATGCGAGGTCTCAAGTGGGTGTTGGCCCTCTCATGTGGGATGATATTGTGGCTACCTACGTGCAAAACTATGCTAATCAACGCATGGAGGACTGTGCTTTGAAGCATTCTGGCGGTTAGTATGGAGAAAATATTTTCTGGGGAAAAGGCGCCGAATTCTCGCCCGCAGATGCCGTGAGTTCGTGGGTTAAAGAAAAGTAATATTACGATTATGATTCCAATTCATGTGCTCAAATGCAACAGTGTGGACATTATACTAAAGTGGTGTGGAGAAATTCGAAGAAGCTTGGGTGTGCTCATGTTAAATGTAATGACGGGGGCATTTTCATCCCCTGCAACTACGATCCGCCTGGGAATTACGTTGGGCAGAGGCCGTACGAACCCCGTTCCATATCTGTTGTCTTGTATTTAACTATTAATATTTAATTTGATCATTTGCTTACAATTTCCAAAAATAGTAGTTAATGACTCATCAAATCTAAATTTAGCGTATAGAATTCACTATTGTATCATGATATAGGGGTGCAATGTTTTTTTTAAATAAAATGTAAGATTAATCAGTAATAAGTGTCATGTGGTGGAGGGATTTGTTGACTAGATTATATATGAGTTATGGTATAGTAATTTAGGGATAGAATTGATAATAATTTAAGATGAACAGGTTGATGGAAGATTATAATTGTTTGGGTTGAGGTTTGCTTCAATTTGATTCTACCAAGTATAATTGTAAATAACTTGTGTTAGGTCCAATTTCATAATGTGAGTATTGGACTTTCTAGAATCTAATAGCAAGTATCAAATTTGTGTTAGGTCCCATATCATAGTATTGGTATCAAAATCTGTTTTAGGCCTAATATCATAATATTGGTATCAAATTCTATTGCATCATTTGTGAGTACTTGCTTAGTATTGCAATAATATTATTTGTTGGCTAGTTTATGGATGAGTCATGACATACCAACTTAGGAGCAAGACAAATAATAATTTGAAACAATAGATTTTTGCAAGCTAATTAAAACATTATATTAATTTTAAAATTATAAGAATCTAATATTACAAAATTATTAATAATTTGTTTTTGATAAAAGGGGTAAAACGGGTTTTACAGGGACCCGAAACCACAAAGTTTACAAAATAGCAAAAAGAACACCAAAGTTCCACCAAAAAAAATAGTTGCCCAAGAAAAAACCAGCAGCAACCAAGCAAAAAGGACCAGAAGGGTCAGGACAAAAGGGACAGCAGGGAAAGAACACAGGAAGCCCCAGCCATTACTTCAGAGACCTAAGGACAGTCTCTGTCTCCGCCTCCACATCTTGCATATCTTTAAACCCCTTTTTAAAGGTTTGAACCATTTTCAGAGTAAGGGGGGCCTTGCGCTTCAAGTTGGCACGGGTTCTTCTAGAAATGCCACCTTCCGTGTCCTGACTTTTATCTTCTGTATCTTCCAAATCAACCACCAGAGATCCCTGCTGGGCTTTGTCAAGCTTTTCAGTCATCGCATTGATAATTATAGCATTATGTCTTGCTATACAGTTGTTTTGTTCCGTGACAATTCTGATGGTATTCCTTAAGCTCTTAGCATCGGTATCAATGTTCCTGTTACTATGAGCCGCTTCTTTCTTACCCATCTCAACAATCTTAGCACCCATTTCCTCGATCTTACTTTGCAGGGCCCAGTTTTTAATTTTCAGCTCATTGATTTCAGAGAAGGTCCAATCCAAGAGTTTAGAATGGGACTCAAAGTTGGTTTTAACAAGGTAGAGATAATCAAGAGAGGGCTCTTTTGCAGTGTTAACAAGGGAATTATCAACAATGTGTATGTCCGACAAAGGGTCAGCACAACGCTCAGAGATGTTGGTATCAGCTTCCTCTGACTCAGAGGAATCTTCAGTGTATGAAACAAGGCTTTTAGCCTGGGTTGTCTTGCCAATAGAGCTGATCTTAGGAGGACGACAGTCAGGCTCAGGCTCAATATGGATTTTACCTGATTCCCTGGAAGGGCTAGCATGCAAACTAGGGGCTTTTCTACCCGGACTAGGATTAGGCAAATACTCCGAGCCATTGGGCTCAGTATCATCACTCTCATCATCCGGGTTGGTTTCCAAAATAGCAGGATCGAGCACATGAAGATGTTCAACAATAAGACTAATTAACCCAGTATGAAGAATAGGGAATCTTTTGGGGTTTTTTTTATTGTCCTCCAAACTTTTCTTCAATGAGCAGAAAAGATAATAGGGGATAAAGACCCTTACCTTGTGATCGAAATGGTTGAGGAGAGCGAAGTGGTAACCATAGACTTTAGTAAAACGCCCGTCCACCGTGATGTACTCCATGATGGCCCGAAGAACCTTTCTCCATATAGATTTTATGGAGTCAACATCAAAGTAACTGTTAGCAATTTTGACCAAGCTTTGCTTTTCCTTGTCATTTTTGGGAAATCTGATAACAGCTTCATCAGAGAAAGCCCTGTCCCTAAAAAACTTCTTCCCATCTGTGGGTAATCCTGTAACTTTGGCAATAAGATTTTCATTGAGCTCCACATTCTTGCCAAACAGGGTCAAATTACCATCATGCCAATTTTTGGCGAAGAGATTCATAGCCTCCTGGTTAGAGCCATGAAGCTTCTCCAGGAAAGGAATTAGCCCTCCACTTTTAATCTTGTTCCAAACCTTGGCATTTTTCATGTGAGTTTCATAGTTGTCCGGCTCAGTTCGCTTTCTGTCTCCTCCCATATCGGCCGACACAGTGAGGTAGGTCCAAACACAAGCCTTTCTAAAATTGGCCCCACCAAATCTTAGAACCCACAAAGCGTGTAGAGTTATCTTACAAATTACTCCACTAGGATCGGTCCCATACAATCTAATGATTGTGATGTGAGAGATCCAACCTGTCCTCATTAAAGGGATAAAATGTCGCCTTACCATGTGATTTATCATAATTTAATAGGGCACAGACATTAATATTTAGATCGCTATTATTTATCCAGGTACACACTTCTTTGCACTTAACTCTTTCATTAGCAAAAAATTCCGCAATAGCATTGGCTTCTCTATAGGCATGTGATATTTTAACTTTTTCAAACTTGGCCAATTTCAATTTAGCTTCATCAATCCACGAGTTGATGGTCCACAAGGGTGGAGACTTGCCATGAAGGCAATCAATTATGTTTTTGGAGTCTCCTTCAAGCCATAAATTTTTAATGTTAATACTTTGGGCTAAATTTATGATATGGTAAGTGCCAGCCGCCTCCGCTAGGTGATTAGTTTGAGAGCAAAGAGGCGAGGCAATCGCACCTATAAAGTTGCCATTGGAATCCATTATACCTCCTCCACAGCCCGCCACCCCCGGATTGCCTTTAGCCGCACCATCAAAGTTAGCTTTGATCCACCCGTTAGGCGGAAAAGTCCAACAAACTCCCTCTCTATCCTTTTTGGCCTTCATAGTAGAGCTAGACAAATTAGGATTTATGTTCCATTCCTTAGCAACAAAAAGATCATAGTTCGAATACTCCGCATTCAAGGTCTTCCTGTCCTTCTGGGCCACGACACTGAAGTTTTCCTTTAGGGATCTGACAATTTTATCAAAGACATAATCCACAGAGGCTTCTTTGCCCCTAAAAATTCTGTTGTTGTGTTCTTTCCAAAGGCCCCAAGCAATATGAGGGAAGGATAAATCCCAAAAAGATCTAAATAAAGGATTCCTTGTTGGGGCTTTCCATTGAGAAAAGAGATCTTCAATGAACAATGGGAAAACCCAAGAAAGGTTCCATAACCTGATAAAATTTTTCCAAATAGAAGTAGCAAAAGAGCAATGAAGGAATAAATGACTCACAGATTCAACATCCATCTTACAAAGACAACATCTATAAAAGTAAAAATATATAATTATCAATTTATAGAATTTTGAAAATCTAATTATAAATTAATATATATTGTATATTTAAAGAATTAAAAAACAGATTAAAACTAAAAACAAAATCAATTAAAATACAAGTTTTAAGAAGATGGAGATAACTATTCAAATAAAAATAAAATGAAATGATTCTAAAATAAAAACCTCCCCTCTAAATAAATGAACATATACTCATACCTCTTTCTCTTTCTCTGTTGATCTCACTTAAACCTTGACATCAACTTTAATGATTGTAAAATGTTCCTCATTGAAGATCTAGTAACTTTCTCAATACCCAACCATGTCAACTTGTCTTTGCTATCATGGCTCCACAGAACCGGTTAGCTTTCTCAAACAAATCATATTTTCCTAGTGATGGATTTAAAACACCATCAAGCCCTTTTGACTATCTCTTCATGGAAATGTTTCCTATTCTTTGGGGCAAAACTTACAGTGTAACACTATAAAGATATCTCCCAAAGAAGAGTTCATTGACTAAAAGAGCAACAACTTATTCCTATAGACCAATAAAACTTTCCCCAAAATTCAAATAAAATACTCTGTCAAGACTCAAATTATAAGTCAGAAACACATACACATAATTCCAAAGTCCTTCATGTGTGTGGGGCATGATTGAGCATGAGTTTACATGCCTCAACTAGATTTTTGAAAAAAAATTAAATAAACATTATTAATAATGACTAATACATGGAAAACTGTAGACATGTTATCACAATTCTTGCAACCTACCTTAAAACACAAATACCTCGGCAGACAGCTAGCACACTTCAAAATAATAGAGCATTTTTATTGTAAATCCAATAAACTTCTCTAAATCAATTGTCAATTTTCCAGATCAAGAGAATCATGCCAAAAGAGAGGAATACTCCACACCATTCATCTTTCTCACTTACTTGGCAATGATTCAGGAACTCTGCCAAATTTTTGGAGCAGTTCTATTGCGACCCTTAAACATTAGGATATTTAAAGAAACAATATTCAGTAGTAATGGCTAGACTTGGTTGAAAGCATGTTACATTAAATCAATATGTTGCCAAAAGATACAAATGTCAAATTCTAAAGTTACTAAATCAGACATAAGTTGCTTTCAATCAAAGAGAACTAGCCAAAAGAAATACAAAAGAAAGACAATTCTAAAAATGTGAATCTAAGTTACCAGAGTAGTTTGGACAATTATTATACTTTATAAATTCACTCTTAACTGCAACTTTCTTTTATTTTTTATTTAAGTTCATCACAAATAACCTACTAGTTTGACCATGCAAAATTTCAATTTAATATATTTGTACTTTTAGTGATTGCCTTTGGTGTTACCATTTCCACAGTAGAAGATGAAATACAACTTCTAAATTTTACTATCTATAACAATATTTTGAAGCAGAAAAAGCTAGAACTAGCTTTCACAGCCAACAAAACTTATTTGTTACCAATCTTTTGTTTGTGAAGATTCTTCCTGCACTCTCTTTTGTAATGCTATTTGACCACTAACGACTGTAGAAGTTTAAAATGAAAGAGAAAAGCATAGTTAAAATATAAATGTTATATCTAAGGTCTGTATCCAGTGTACTTATCTATCACCAATTCCATCTCAAAACCAATCCAACATGTCAGAAATGGGCCATAAATAAACCTTTTTCTCCACTTAGACGACTTTCTCAAATACTAAGAGATCACATTACTTTTAATGATTAGACGATGTCCAAGAGTGTGATGTCTTTACTAGTTATTAGGAGTGAACTAACATGAGAACAATTGAGACAACTCCAAAACTAAGAGTCTTAAAAAATTAACTCAATAAAAAAATGATGGGACAATAGATTTAAATTTAAAAGTATCCTCTCCCAATTACATTTTAAGCAATGCTTGCTCCACCTTTAAGAAAATCTACATTAATAGACAACATGCAAAAACAAGTAGAGAACTCTCTTGGACAAAAGTAAATTTGAGGTTTAACAGATGGGACCTATAATGGTCAAAGTAAACCATCTACATGGCAGCATAAGTGCCAAACAGTTCCAGCATCCTATTAAACTTCATGGATAAAGTGAAAGTTCTCACCTCAGATTAAATGGCTCCTCATCTACTATTCATACAAAAATGCTTGTAAATATCCAACAATAGGATGATAGAAATGCACATATTGTCTGATTCAAAAGCCAAATACTTATAGAGCAATGAAATTGAAGTTTGATACATATAAGAAAATTGTTAGCTAAAAATATATAAAATAGAAATTACAAGCATAGCTTTAAGAGCCATTTTCTAATCCAGCATGCTTTGAACATCCCCGGAGGAAAGTAAATAAAAATAACTTGCATATGCGTCACAAACTACAGAAATACATTTAAATACAATTAGCATAAAATGACAGTATAACAGTCCCATCGAAGAACCAACGTGGACCAATTTTGTGTGAGCAGACCTAGAAATTCATTGTAGAAGTAACAAGGAAGCAATAACAATATTTTATAGAGTCAATAATCTGTTTCCTAAAGAGTCTAGTGAATAGACTTGACTCTGGTTTGCCTGATGCTGTTGGAGACACGACATCCATTGATGTTGCTTTTGGTTCTGGGGGGCCTCACCCAAAGGTGAACTTCCCAGCAGTCTCTTTGTTGAATTAACCAGACATTGCTACAAGTGCATCTTTTCTGCATGATTGTGACGACACTGTTTTGGCTTATGTTGAGGATATCTGCTTGGGTAGGAATCATTTCTCACAATTGCCCCACTGCTTATACTTTTAGAAAATTTCTTCCGCAGGTGGAGGTAGATACCATAACAATTGGGACCATTTGGACAGTAAACATATTTATCTTACGATGGCAAAAGAAAATATCCCTTTATGATCATCATCATCTAGATTTGAAACATAAACATCTAAATCACAATGGTATAATTAAAATTGCTCGCACCACAATTGTGTCAAACCAAAAGTTTCGGAATCAAAAGCATAACCAAAGGTTATGACACTTCTTGAAGAAAACATGCATCACCATTATTTTAGACATCGACCTATAGATTCCACTTTGCCATAGATATAAGGGAAATACAAAAGTTAAAACTTATTTACAAAAGTTTACTTAAAAAATGACAAGTTCGAGGAAAACAGAAAAAATCATGATCCCGTTCATGCAAAAGATATTAGAAATGAAAATCTACATAAATCTAAAGGAGTTCATCTGAACCCAGTAAAAATATTATCAGCTCAACTAATTACATAATCATGAGAAGGTGCACACATGGAGGAACATAGAAATTCCCGCAGAAATGCAATAAAATTCCAAACAGAAAATGTGCTATTATATCACACTCAATTATCAAATGAGGGCCCAAAATTGAGACTGACTACTGTGATAATTCGAAAATATACAAAGATTTCTACAACATTTATACCAACTTACCACCATGTTAAACCCGAAGATTGACAAATCAAAATGGACATTGATTAAGGAAGTTATACTCAAGTGGCAGTTGCCTCATGCTTCTTAAGGGAATTTAAGTGTGGGAGAATATTTGGCGAAAAAAGTATGGTAATTAGAGAAGGTGTTTGTATATGACCAACTATATATAAGGGTATTTAAGTGTGGGGTAACATTCAGTGCAAAAACATAAAAATAGCTAGAGTGTTGGCATAGCTAATGATTCATGACCAATTACATAGAAGGGTTTTTAAATGGGGGGCAAAAAACATGAAAAAAATAAAGTGTTGACACAATTAATGATTTATGACCAAAATCATAAAATCAAATCACACCTCAATGTGCAAATATGCATAATCTATAACCAGACGCTATAAATTTTCAATGATCATACTTCACATCGAAAATAAATAGAAAAAAATACAAGTAAAGATCTTAAATAAGAAACACAAAAAATAAAATGCTTCATAAAAAGACATTGGAATGTTCATAAAAACAATTGCAGAGTTAACATTGACATCAATTAGAGGAAAAGCACAAATGTCAAAAATTTAAGTTTCTAGTCCAACAAAATTTAATGTAAGACTAGTAACTCCAAAAATTGATTAACGAAGGGTAAAGGAATTGATAGAAAACTCACATAAAACATTCTTGCGTCTCTTCATTGATGTTCTTCTACTCACAGTCCTTCTCGTGACACTTTCCAAACTGCGAAAGGTTTCGACAGATTGGCATCCGGCTCTTATCATACTGATGTAAATACTCACAAGCATCGCCTTTCACACACACTCTGTTAAGCCAGTGTCTGTAAACAGTCTGCCTGGTGCTCTTACTCCCAGACCTAACAAAGGCTGTACTTCTACCCACATCAGAAGCTAAACACCAAATTTGAACTAACAACCAAATTCGAAGGAGCAGGAAAATTTGAAGGAGCAATTAAATTGGGCCATTTGAATACAATGGGGGTTTACCCTGCAAAAGAAGGGAACGAAGAGCCAAAAAGCCAGTGGGTAAAAATAGTCAATCCGTGGTCTTTTTGGGGTAGCTACTGATGGAATACAAGAGCCTGCAAAATAGAACTGGCGAAAAACAAACACCGGTTCGTTAAAACTGCTGGAATAATCTGCTGTCAAAAATCAATGCATACACCGACGCCTACCTTGCCCTTGCGGGATTAACTGCAACCAGGCAGGTGGTTTTCACAGACGCGAAACAAATAGGAGCACATTTTATCACAAACAAAAATAATAATGGTGCAAATGACCAGGATAACAGTAACAGGGATCCAATGCACGCTGCTGGTCACATAATCCACTAAAATGCCTTAAATTTATGAGGCTGTAATGAGAAGTGAAAGTTTATAGTCAGTTTAAAATAATTTTTAATTATTATTTTTTTTATCTCCACTTTGAAATAAAAAAATATTTAATTAGCAGAAAATAAATTAGAATTTTTTATTTGTTAAAATTATAATTACTAATAGAGATTTACATGTTTGGAAGTATTAATAAGTTATTTTTTTTTTATTAAAATGTTTTTGATAAAGTAAGTAGCATTTAAAGGGCGTTGTACCCTTTACATAGAGAGCTCAAAGGGTCAAAAAAGAGCTAGTTCAAACTAGGAATGAATTAGGAGAGGACATACTACACATAGAAACAACTGATAGACAACCATCAAACCACATACGAGGACTAGACAACCCCAAAATCAGAGGGGACTAAACTGATACCCTTAACCCTAGGTCACGAAGTAGCGATAGATCGAGGGAGTCCCTTCTTCTTCCTCAACACCATAGACCAGGAAGACTTGACATCCAAGTCCATCGAGCAAGGCGAGTAGCGGATCCACAGAAGCCAGCGAGGGCAAAGAGCCACCATTTAGCGAGGGAGATGACAACATAGAGGAGGAGACAAGCACAATCAATAGACCGACAAAGGCATTCAATGATGTTCGGGCAGGCTCAGTCATAACAACGTCAGCAGATCGAGCCAACAGTGGCTCCACAGAAGGGATAACCGGAATAGGAGCAAAAACATGTTCCTGAGAAAACACAATAGTGTCATCCTCCGCAAAAAAATCTCCCGAAGGAGGAGAACCCATCGTGAGATGGTCCGAGAGAGCATCCTTCCACCAAGTCGCAACGCCCTTGTGATAGGCATGAGGGAAAGTAGAGGCCAAATGACCCACCAAAAAGAATCTCCTACACTAAAAAGGGAGACCCTCATAGTCCAAGAGTTGTTTCCAAGGTCTATCCTCCACCAATAAGACTACATCACCATGGAGAGGTTTGGAGATGTCCAAATCAACTAACAACCGAGCTACTATAGTATGCCCAAGCTCTCTAGTCGTAGAGTCCACCATTAAGAAGCGTCCAATGGTGTTACTAATAGTTTCATAACATGAATCCTCCCAAAACTGAAGAGGGAGATTCGATAGTTGAACCCAAACTGGTCTGGTATTCAACGACTCCGTAAGGGGATTGAAAGAACGAGACCAAGGCCTGATGGACAGAGAATGAATACCCCACATTCACCCCCTATCCAACACACAGTTGCACTTCGCGGAGGAGGCAAAGGTAGCAATAAAGAAACCGCTAGTGCTAGTGTAGAGTTCGATCTCCCCAGAGACCACTAGCTTCTAGGAGATAGACACCCAGTCATGGAGATTGGAGAGGGAGGGCCACAAGCCATTAAACCTGTAGACCACGCCCTACTTCAAATAATAATCCTCATTCTCGACTGCCTCAGGTCCATAGATCACAACAGGGGAATCTCAAGCACAGGGTAGAGGTCAACGAGCCAGAGCAGGAGGCCGAGAACCCACCTTAGCAGCCTCAGAGAAGGACTTCACCTAACCCGAGGAACCCCTAACAATTGGAACAAGAGGTGGAACATCCATCCGAGAAGCAACACCAAGGACAAAGCCCACAATAGTAGCTCCAGATGGAATAGAACCCCTGCCATCACACTCTGCAAGGAGCCCATAGCCCTCAACAGACTTAGAGCTTGTTGCAACCAGAGAGGTCACGACCTCATGGGACATGACATCCGCGATTGATGCCCTAATCATCTAATCTTGTTCTTTCCGTTCGCACACAGAAAAGGAGAGACCATCGAAACCCCGTTAGGAGGCATGCTAGAAGGAGAGCACCCAACAAGAGGGCCCCCACAGGCCACCCAAGCAGCCCACGAAACCTCATTAGCGCCCAAACCAAGCATGCCATCACTGTTCGAAGCAGGAAAGAGCCATTGGCTCCTGCACGTCGTTGCCATCGCCATTTTCCTATGACCTTAAAATGTTGATTGAGATTGTAACTTAAAATATTTTTAGATTTATTTTTTCTTCTTATTTTCTTTAATTTACAATTAAAAAATACAAGAAATATAAGATATGATGTAAAATACAAAAGATGTTTACAATAAGTATAGATTTATACATTGTCATTCTCTTCATTGTTGTTGTAATCTTCATTATTGTTGAGGATATCTTTAGTTTTGATGTTATTTTCTACAATAACACCAAATCTAAGGCACGTGTACCATATTATATAGACATAAGGCTCTGAACAAAGGGAGAAACCTATGTGCAAATCAAGGGTTAGAAAAGGCCAATGAACAAGAGGTGATACACTTCTACACTTTGAGCCTTACCAAGTTCAAGAGGGTTTTCCTAGAGATCTTTGAAAGATATTATAAATTAATAAACTACACAAGAAACCTAAATCTTATCACAAACACATCATTGGAACTAGCCATGACATTATTTATTTATGTAGGTTTCCTACACCTACAAGTCACATGTATCTATTAGGCAACTAGTGTTAGAATTCTTTTTTGTATTAATCCATAACCATAAGGCTCTTGAACACAGAGAAGATGACCAACTTTATCAAACAAGAAGACACCTATCCTCAAATCAGGGGTTGAAAAGGTCAATGAACAAGAGGAATAAATACCTCTTCAATTCTTTGAGCCCTACCAAGCTCGAGAGGGTCTTCCAAAAGACCCTTTCAAGATAAAATAGATAAAATGCTAAAATTGAACCCACACACAAAGATGACTTTGTATTTATGTTTGATACCTATAATTTCTTATGAAGGATTACTTACACTTACAAACCACCAACCTCTTACTTAGGTAGATAGGTTAAATGATGCAACATAAGATGAAAATTGGTCACTAATATCTATAAATATATTCTTTGGGAGTTGCATACAACATCACTAACCTAGCAATATAATATTATACAATAGACTTGTAATGAATTAATTAGTTACAAGATCACAACAATTTTAGAGAAGATTTATAATAATGGATTTGCACAATAGAAAAAGTAATAAACCATAAATAATTTATTACAAAGGTTTAAAAACATTTTTCCTAATTTAAAATGAAGTGAATGGTGAGATTTCAACCATAAGATTGGTTTCTATTCCTACAACATAGAGTCAAATCTAAATGAAATCCTAAAGAAAATTAAAACCTAATTTTTAGATGAATTTATTGTGCTTGCCCCTATCTTGTAGGTCTTAAACCATTAAATTCCCTTCTATCCCAAAAACACACCTCTACTTAATAATCCACAAGTGTAAGAGCTCCATGTATTTATCTTGAAATATTTTTAACTTCACATAAATTTGCACAAAAAAATAAAAATAATTTTACAACACCCCTCAGATGTAAACAAACACAAATCAATACAAAGAATAATAAATGTGAACTTATAGATTCCTTGAATCCCCTAAAAATCTTAAATAAAAATGGAGACAATATGCATCAAAGGAAAATAAGTAATGCCTTATATTAATTTTTTGAGAAGTTTACAAAGCAATAGTAGTTTTCATAAACACTCAAATTTGATTATATTTGTATACATAGTTCTAGCATAAAAAATAGTTTGTAGCTTCACTCAGATGAGCTCACTCAAATTATGAACAAAGATCCACCCATTATAAGAGAAGTATAGACCCATAAATAATTATGCAACTAGGGCATGAGTTTGCAAGAAGAGTGGACATCATCATTTTGCATTGATATAGAAGGACCATGTCTTTGATGTCACAAATGCAAAATTTGTGCAATGAAATCATCCTATTGGGGCTAAAAAATATAGCTACATGTATGAAAAATTGGTGTTCATGTGATTCACCATCATGATAACCAATGGTGACCTCTAGATCTATGGATGCAAGGAAAAAAGTACCCATGAAATCCATTGGAAATAGTCATGGGAAATGGTGTGACTGCTAAAGATCTACACTTTTCGACTTCTATGATAAATGGAGGCATGGACACTACACCATTTTTTCCTTTGAATCTATGCCAACCTACATAAAAAAACATTTTTGGGTAGTTCCATTAGATTTAATCTAGTGGTTGTAAGGCCACATCAACTCATCAATGACATCTTGTGTTATTTTCTATTACATCACTAGAAAATATCATGAAAATCCATGGTCAAATGTTGAAGAGTTTTTTTCTAGGAAGGAAAACCTTTTTTGGTAGTCGTTGCATCAATATTGATCATGTGGGAGTCAAGGGTTGGGAATACCTCATGCTGATCAATCTTTAAAGTGAGAGGATTAGGGAACCAAAGGTGATTGGGAAGTCATGTTGATGGAGGAAGGTAAAAAAAAAATAGTCTTCATGAGATAAAAGAGTGTTAGAATGTTGATTAAATAAGGGTATGACTCATACTTGATACCATTTTAAAGGGAAGTCCATTCATCAAAATATAATAGGAAGTATAAGGGAAGTTATTGGGCAATAAAGTTTTGAAGAACTAAAAGGAGTACCAAGGTAAAGGGATGGGAAAAGGTTTGAATCTAAAAACGCTAATGAAGGAATCAACATGGTTCACAAATCATGCATGACAAGAAATAAGTATCTAGGTAGAGGGAAGGCTACAACTTTGAATTTGGTAGATTATGTTTTGAACACTAATTCAAGATTCAGGGAGTTAGGGGAAGTCCAAATGAGGTACTTGGATAAAGGATATATTAAATATTTAGTCTAAAAGAGGAAATTTATGATCAATAAGGGATCAAGAGATTGAGGTCAAGGATGACATATGAAGGGTACTTGGTGAAAGGGAACTTCAATAGGTCGGCAGGTAGAGTGAAAGATATGGCAAGATAAGCAAGTTTAAAATTTTGGATCTTTTGGAAGACTTGTGTTTATTGAGGACTATAAGATTTGGCTATGGAGATAGCCACCCAAGATCTAAAGGCTTGTGAAAAGCACAAAATACTTAGAAGATCAATATGAAAAGAATAAACTATATTCCTAACAACGAATGCAAATAGAATAGATGTGCAATGTGAGAGAGACCCCTGGTTATATATATCCAAGGTGAGACATAGGATTAGACTTGGATCATGACAAGATTCTTAATCCTATGACACAAGATAACTAATAATGAATTGCCTAGGACACTAGACAAAAGTCAAGATAAGATTATGACAAGTGTCTTAATATTATGATATGACATAAAGTGATAAGATCTTATGTGAAACCTAAGTAAACTTAAGTGATAGGATGCAAAAGGGACCTAATAGTGGAACTAGCTAGATAATACCCCTATTCAAACCAACACCCCCCTTAAGTGCAACTTAGGAGGGAAAAAAAATGCACACATGCAAGGATGGGTCCTAATAACTAGGCTTAATGAGGTACCCATGTACAAATGCAATCTCTCACAAATGGAGAAAAGGAGAAAATCTAATGGGACAAAATGTTGGCAAATGGTCAACGCTCCCCTCGGGATTCATGACATGGAATAATCAACTCCCATGGACCCATTAACTCTGGAAGTTGTATTAGGCACTAATAGGTCAACCTTTGGTTCAATGAAAACTGTGGGGCCAACAATTGGTATCAGAGCCAAAGGTGCCAGGTTTGAATCCCCTCAACTTGTGCTAAGGGGGAGATTGTTGGAAAATGGTCAACACTCCCCTTGAGATTCGTGACATGGACTACCTGCCTCCCATGGATTCGATAACTCTAGTGGTTGTATAGGCATTAATAGGTCGACCTTTTTGGTGCAACGACAACCGTGGGGCCAACACAAAACTCCTCCCAAAAAGAGAAAAAAATAGAAAAATGCTCTCTAGAAGATGCAAAGGACAAAACCCCATGTGAGGAAAATATCCCCCCCATAACACAGAATAAAGAAGGTCAAGTGACCCCCTTGAAGAAACATCTCACACCCAAAGAGAGCTCATAAATGGTGATACTTACTCTCAATGATGAGTTTGGTGAAGATATATACAACCTGCTCTACTGTAAGATAATATTGGAAACCAATGAATTGCTTAGGTATATTAGCTCCCTAATGTACTGCATATGGATCTCAATGTTTTTAGTTTGCTAATGTTGAATCATGTTCTTCAAGATTTGGATGGAACTCTGATTGTCACAATGGAGGACAATGGATCGAGGAATGGTGAAGCCAAACTCAGTCATAATTTTCTGAAGCCAAATAGCCTCATTAGCGGCATTAAAAGCTCATCGATACTGAGCCTTAGTTGAAGAGAGAGTAATGGAATGCTACTTCTTACTCTGTCAAAAAATGGGGTTAGAACCAAGATGAAAGTTGTAGCTAGAATTGGACTTACAATCATCAAGATCATCAATCTAATCAAAATTTGTATATCCAACCAAGTTGAGTCTTATACCTGCTATATAATGAATCCCATATTGATGAGTACCTTGGATGTAATGTAATGCATTTGGAAGATTTCCAATGAATCTTGTGTGGTTCTTGCATAAAGTGTGAAACCATGCAAACCACAAAAGAGATGTTAAGGCATGTGTGAGTTAGATAGATGAGGCTCCCAACAAATTGACGATATAAAGTAGCATCAACTAGTGGAGTAGAACACTTGGCCTCAAGCTTGATTCTAGAGAGAAAGGGAGTCAGGGTAGGCTTACAATCAACCATGTGGAACTGAGCAAGTAGAACAAGAGCATACTTGGGATAAGCAAGAGTGATCTTGAAAGAATATTGTGAGATCTCAATCCCAAGAAAGTAGTGAAAAGGGCCCAAGTTAGTCATAGAAAATATCATGTAGAGAAGATTTGACTCTACCAATGATGGATGATGAACTCCCTCTAATAATCAAGTCATCAACATAGCGAACAAGAAGAAAATGAGAGTCATCTTGTAACAAAATATAGACATTTAGATCTGAGTGACACCTAGAGAATCTTATTGAGATAAGAAAGGAGTTCATCTTGGCATACCAAGCTCAAGGGGCTTATTTAAGGCCATAGAGACTTCCTCAACCTACAAAAAAAAGAAAAATCTTGAACAAATACCTATGGTTTCTCCATGTAAATATCCTCTACAAGATCTCTATGAAGAAAGACACTCTTCACATCTATTTGATGTATAGCCCATCCATGAGTTGTAGCATTGGAAAGATTCAAGTGAATGGAGTTCATCTTAGCAATGGGGGAAAATGTTTTCATGTAATCAACACGAGGAACCTGTGAGAAACCTTTGGCCAAAAGTCATGATGGGACTTTTAAAAATTTGTCAAAATTTTGTTTGGTTTTTGGCATGTCTATTCATCTTTGGTAAATGGGGGGTCTAATGTTCAAGGTTTAGGGTTTTGTTACCCATGTAAAAAATAATTTTACTAATTAAACACTTACGTTATGTTTTTGTATTGACCTGTTCTTGGGGGTTATTAGTCTCTTATGTCATGCGATTGAGCCTTTTCTTTCATACTGTTACCGACTCCTTCACCTGACCTATCGGTCCTTTCTTTCCATTCGGGTGTTATTATTATTTTTCCTACAAAGGGTGGTTTTTCCCTATGTTTAGACTTGGGCCTAAAAATTTGTGTCTCTGAGGGTTTTCTTTTCCCATTCTCCTAGCCGGCCCCACTGTCATAAATAACTTTTCCATATGCAGTTTGGCAGGCCGTCGGATCATGGGGTTTAGATCTGGACCGTTCCTCACAAACCTCACAAGGTTTCCTGTTGACATCACTAAACTAGTGTGAGGTATGTGAGATGTCGCCATTTGTTGAGTATGGTGGGGTGGGGCTTGTCCTGATTCACCAACAATGACAAGTGGATGTCATTTCAATGATGGATGTTTAATGATAGGGATTAATGATGACCATCCCTCGTAGGCCTCACATGATCAGATTAATGTTCTCAAAAATGCCACGAGGTGTGTGAGCTGGTGACACATTGCTTGGCTCCACGGTACAAGGTGGCTGGATGGGGCCTACTGCCCAGTTGCGGGTTTCTGACTGCGAGGGGTGTGATTGGCTGCTGGGTTTCCCAAGTGGTGATGTGGATTTTTCAACGATCTTTGACTCGATTTGAGTTTTCCGATGTGCCAGGTCTTGTCACATCAATTGTTTGAATTCAAAAATTACAATTCACCCATGTGAGGATTATTTGCGCTCTGCAAGTTATTCTCATTAATAGCGTAGGTCTTTCAGTGGATCTCATCTTGATTTCCTTGTGTGCGAGCGATATCCACTTGATAATTCAATGATGGGTTGTACGCTGTTTTCCATGAGCTCAGAATTATTCTGTGGTGGCAACATCAACCACTAATCGCTCGTTTGCTCGTACTGCAATTTGAGCAAGTAATGTTCCCTGCACCAACTTGCTTGATAAATGCTCGCTAATTTGCTCATTAGTATCATTACATTTTGAGTTTGTTTGTTTATAGGTGATTGATTTTATTGCTGAGTTTGAGCTCACAAATTCAATGGATAAGTCAGTAGTACGATGAAGTGCCAAGATGGGTGCAACAAATTTGTGACAAAAGGATAAGAAAATTGTTCTTGGTACTTCTGGGATAGTTGCAGAAAGGGTGGATATGAGTTCTGGGCGTTGCATGCCACCTATTGAGCTCTCTTTGAGACCTGGTGGTGAAGGGTCCGAAACCGATTCGGACTACCACAATTCCCTCATGGCCCTAATTGAGCTCATGGGAGTGGATGAGGAGGTCCTCACAGTTTCTCCAATTGTTGCGGTGGCACTGTGTGATGTTGATGGGTCTAGTATCGGTACAAGCAAGAGTAAGGTAACGATCTCGCTTCATACTGAAGTGAGAACTAGGAGTGGTTGCCTGTATTGGGGCCACATGGTTACTCGGGGTGCAAGGAAATGATTGGTGTTGCTAGGGTGGTGCTTTTTGCCTTTTGGTGTTGTTTCAGCGGTTCGGGTCTGATGCGGACATGTGCGTGGGTGGCATGGTGTTTTTGTCCTTTTCGGCTGGTTACAAGGGTGTAACTGTTTTTGATTCCTCTGTGCATATTATAGTTATTTCTGATGATGAGGATTTTTTGAAATGAATCTGAATTTCATTTGGTTAGGATGAAATTCATTTTGAAATGAACAATGGAGCTCGATGCTTGTTGCTCTCCTGTTCTATAAAGGAGATTTCACTGCTCATTGTTGGGGTCATATTTTTTGGTGTCCTGAGGCTTAGGCTGTGTACAGTTAAAAATTATATTATGGTATTTGGAAGGTTCTAGCTAGGAAATCATTCTAGGTCGGGGATTGTATAAGATAAGCATGATATGCTTTTGTAATGACTAATATCAATAAATTTAAACAAACAATTAAGACAATTGCTCTCCTATGTACATATCTTGGATTGTGAATGGATTTATCAATGGTTTCTTCATTCAGCTTCAATGGTATATTTGGATGTGTAATTCATTTTCCTACTTTAACTTAATGAGTTAATCAAATGCTTGAAAAGGAGTTACAGGTCTATGATAATGTGCTTAGGATTTACTAAGGAGTACTATTTTAAAATACTGGACAATCTCATAATGTAAAGCATTACAATGATAAGTTCACTAATATCAGGGTTATGTTCTATGTGACTCCCACTTGGTTGGATGAGGCACTGGGTAGTTCATCCAAGATCCTTTTTAGAAGTAAAAGATGGTAGCTCTAAGTGTAAAGGTTCAAGATCTGAACATTTAAAAATCAAATTCTATCTCTTTTGAGATACAAATCTTATACTAAATCTGCTTTCCTTGCTTTAGATAGTTGTTATTATTCTTTGGTTTGCCAAAACCCGAGTAGATGCTATCTAATTGCATTGATAGGAATATATCTATGTATAGCAGTGTTCTTGAGGCATGAAGCATTTTTATGAACACGTATAGGAAAACCCTCCTTGGTTTCATAGAGCCAAAAGTGTAGGAGATCTTAGCCTTTGACTAAATCTCGTCAGTTGGCCACTAACTTTATGAATTATTGAATATAGAGGTTGGCAACCCCTTAGAGAATTACAAAGCCTTAGTGGGAAAATTAAAACACCAACAGGTCATTCTTTGAACTTATCTACAATTCCATCGACTACATATTTGGTCTAATAGATCCACTTACATCAAACCATTTTTCTTCCCTTAGGAAGAGGGAATAAGTCCCATGTGTGGTTCCTCATCAAGGAACTACATTCTTCCTCCATTACTAAATATCACTTAGGAATTCTTGATGCTTCCTTAAATTATTATGGATCTGAAGCAATAATAATGTAGACATGTAGAAGATTTTGATGTTGTGATCGAGTCCTTCGAGTGTCTGAAGGATTCCCAACAAGATTTCCTATTGACTTGAGAGTTTGTCAAGCCCAACAAGGTCATGAAGAAGATGGGGATGAAGGAAGAGAATCCTCAACCTCAAAATGTGAACCCAAAAAAGGTGTTACCTTATGAGTTGGAGGTGAGGTAGAATCATCCGAGTCACTATCATCTGATCTTCTACTATGTAGGAAGGATGAGGAAGATTAAAGGTCATGCTAGGAGAGCTTTACTCAAAGTGAACACTCCTCTCAATGAAGAGCTCATGTGTCTTTGGATCCAAGAGTCAATACCCTTTGAAACCATCTAGATATCCAACAAATATACAAGGCTTCCTTTGAGGTTTAAAGCCTTGTATTTCTCCGGAGGAATGAGTGCCCAAGATGGAGAGGCAAAAACTCAAAAATACCTCACAATTGGTTTCTTACCACACCAAGCCACAAAAGGAGTCATGTCTTTGAATGCCTTGTGGGGACCCCAATTTTAAAATTTTATTCTATGAATCAGATTGAATAAATTAACTTACTACTTTTTTCTACTATTCCAACGTAGAATATGATTTTTAAACATTATTTTTAAATTAGTTAATTAGTTATTAAAAATATTTTCAATTTCTATTTATTATTTAACAAATTATTAATAATTTCACATTTTTACTTTGTCACACTAATAAACTTTATATGCACTCAATGATTCAACTCAATGCTTAATAACAACAGTAGCATATACAGTATTAGCAATCATTTAATGTGTATCTAGAAGTAGAAACTAGTTTTTTCAAATTGAGAAATTAAATAATACAATTATTTGAACACATAAATTAATTTAATTTTTGTATTGATTTTCAAATGAAGGAATAAATAGAAGTAATGCAAAATATTGCTCAAAAACAACTTTACATAGAGTTGAATTAGAAACTCATATTATCAAATCATTCTATTAGATTTCATAGCATGCTCCATTGTTCATTTGATGGAAGTGCAATATTTTCTAATTGATAGTGTTTGACTTGAAAATTTGTGAGTGAAGAAATGAGTAAAATATAATGGGGAATAGGAAGGAAGATGGGGATTTTGTGAGTGAAGAAATAAGAAAATAAATAGTGGGTGTAAGAGGAAAGAGAACATGATAGTTAAGATAGGATATGTGTTAATTAGGTCAAGGGTAAGGATAAGTTTATATAAAAATAAATTTTAAGGTTCAAAATAAGTCAAGACACTATACTTTATAATGGGTTCTATTTTTGTCCTTAGTTTTGAGAAGAGAAAATAAATATAGAAGGGATAATTTTATTTTTATATTTATATATTAAAAAAACATCTAGATGTTAAAAATATAAGTTAAAATGATAAGAAATTTTCATATAAGAGGTTTTTCAATAATATATTAAATTATGATATGATGATTTATAAGGATTAAATTATATATTTTTGAGTTAATTTTCTATCTTTAATATTTTACAAGTAATAGTTCTTAAAAAATATCTATCATGATTATAAATAGTTCATTTAATATTCATTACATTTAACATTTATTATGTTTATTATGTGGATATACGCTATACAAACTAAAACTAAAATTACAAAATTCTAACTATCTAGCATAACTAAAATTAGAAATTACACATAAAAAAATCAAATGAAATAAAAGTAAAAAAATAGATATATTAAATAAAATGTTGGGAAAGATGAGAGACTAAATAGGACTTTAAAGATCCACAATAGGTATCTTTCCCTAGGGGGATTTCATTAGGAAATAGATCACAAGGTGTAATGATTGAATTTCAACCTCATTGGTGAGTCATTCAAACCTAGATCTCAATCCTTTAAGACAATAGGGCAAATCTTAAACTTGATCAAATGATTTGCAATGTCCAAACTAAATGCACAATAAGACCTAGAACATGAAATGCAATTTTTTGAAGCTACATAAACAAAAAATACAGTTTGCAAGCAGATTTGAGAAGGGTCTGGACACATGTACCTAGCATAAAAAGTTGATTATGAGCACTGTTGAAGGACATGTTTTCCCTAGGACGAATGGGTTCTAGACAGGGTGTCCAAAAATACTTTTTGTAGTCCTCAGAAGTACGATCTAAGATGTTGTTTTGTATAGATTTCACTATCAGAAATCCAAAAATAAATTATGTGCTTGAGATTCTATGATTTGATAATGAATGCAACAAATACAAAAATTTAACAATTCTCTTCAAGATCTTCAATCCTTCTTCAACTTGTAATATACACATACACAAAGAGGGATAACTTTTTGTGTTTGTATGCTAGTTTGCCTTGGTCAAACCCCAAGTTTGGTGTTTAGTTGAAAAATGGATCTTTTATGGCTTTGGACATAAAACATCACTTTTCTCCAACTAACATTCAAGGATTCCCTAGAAATCTCAACCCAAGCGTGGAATTAAGGTAAAAGATCTGCTAAGGGACTGTCCTAGGGTATGATTAATAATTGAGGAGAAGTTCACCACCAAGTTTAAACTTGGAAAAGATAATGACATGCAAAACCTAGTTTGATGCAAAATTGAACTAAATGACTTGAAAATGCAAGAAGAATAAAATAGAAAGCTACAAAACATAATGTGTGCACCTAAAAATGTGTTAAAGATTGGAAACAACTCTAAAATTCTAAAAAAATTGATTTTTTGCCTAGTGGGACTCATTCACCATTCTGGACGAATTAGTCCCAGATCTGGATTTCTGTGTAAGATTAGGTTTTAGCCAAATGGGTATCCAAATTTGCAAAGATATCTGAAAACCACCTATAGTGGGACTCATTCGCCACTCTTGGCGAATGAGTCTAGTTTGGCTTTTCTAGAAATTCAAAATTTGGATATTCTCTTCTCAGTTTGCTTAATCTATTCCTCCAGGTTCCCGAATCCGACACCTTGATTTCAGGGCTGTATATGGCCTTTTAGTGAAGATCCTGACCTTACAAATGGGGAGAAAATTTCAAAAAGCTTAAAACCTAATCTTCAATGATCTTCAAGTCTTCAAAGCACCTAGATATGCAATTACACAAAGAAAGAGAGAAAAAGTGTTGATTGTTAGGGAATGCGGGTTTGCCTTGGTCAAAACCCATTTAGGTAATTAAACCAAATGATGAAACAATGAAACAAGGACATGAAACATGAAACATGAACAATGATACCTTGAATGATGATGTATTGTAGATGATTTCTATAAATCTGTAACTCAATCATGAAATGGCCATGAAGGATGTAGATCTTGATCTTTGACAATAAGAATAGAACAATGTTTGGTCTTGGATCTTCAATACTACATCACAACACTAGATCACTAACATGCTTGACACTTAATATGTTTGACATGATGATAGATCTTGAATTGCTGCAATAATTTATGAAGAATTTTTCCCTTGAATGCTCTTGAAGATTCTTGAATGCACTTACAAACTCAAAATTTCTATAAGGATGAATACTTGAATGCTTGGGGGGGAAAATGAGAGAAAGAACCCTGTATTTATACTCAATTATGTGAGAATTCCCCAAATTACAACACTACAAGCCAGCATCAGATCTAGGAGAAAAAAATCCCACCGAATATTTGATTTAAATTTGAATTTTGGTCACATGGGACTCATTCACCCAAGGAGGTGAATGAGTCCCATCACACATAATGTATGGGACCAAAAACCAAAAGTGCTTGGAAAGGTGTAAAAATAGGTTTGGAACCCAAAAATCTAGATGGGACTCATTCGCCCAAGGTGGCGAATGAGTCCCATATCACTAAATCTAGGCCACACGAGCAAGACTCATTAGAATTATGATTGGTCAATGATTGGTGTCAGGATTATCCTCAAAAATATGCAATACATGAGGCTTGTGGTTGCAAAATAGGGCCAATTAAAGCATGAGAAATCCCAATTATTAATAACAAGCCTAGAGGAATGTGAAAGTGTGTTACAAAACTTTACGACACTCCAAATAAGGAAAGATTAATGTTGATTATGATTAAAAATATGTTTATTATGTTTAGTTAATTGATAAAACCCTAGAAAAGTGTGAAAGTGAGTTACAACACTTTAGCAAGGTACCATTAAAATACATTAGTTCACAAGGGCCCAAGACCTAATGTGAATGTGTTATCCACATTACAACACTATATCAAAGAAACATTAACCCAAAACCCACAAGGAGGACCCAAACAAGTGTGAAAATGTGAAGGGACCTATTTTTGACACTACATTTAGCCCCCACTTTAGTGAGAGGATGAACTTACTTCAAGCTCACACTAAAGTAGACATTCAAGAGGGGTCAAATTGTACCAATGCAAATGGTTTAGGGTAACAAAGATCGAGGAAGCAGTCAAGCCACTAGGATCCAAGATCTCAATTCAAACCAACATGAGTATAAAAAGGACACACACAAGGTGTATGATATGAAACAAAAAAAGATACACAAACATGCAATGCCAAAGATATGAAGGAAAGAATAAGAAAAAAATGTGCTCACTCTAGGGCCACAAAAATTTAAGTTGTTTGCGGGGTGAGTAATCCACAATATGCTCACTCTTGAGCCACAAAACTTCAGGTCGTTTCCAGGGTGAGGAATCCACAATATGCTCACTCTCGGGCCATGAAACTTCAGGTCATTTGTAGGGCGAGTAATCCCAAGAGGTGAGACACATATACACATGGCCAATATACACTCACACTCATGCGAGTGGCTATGGGGAAAGTCATGCCTCAGATTGGGCTTCCTGCTCAAACCATACTGAAGTTATACCTCCTGATAACTTTGATAAGGTGCCATGCAAAAATGATTTTCGAGCTTCATGAGAAAAGTGAAACTTCGTATGCTTGGAGCTCATAAATAGATATGATAGATCCATAGGCATGCAAATTGTGTAATGCAAGGTGGCCATATAACTAAAATTGTAAATGCAAAATAGTGTAAGGAATGTTCAAATGTATTTTTCTTTGTTCATGCAAGGTATCTTCTTAGGGAACACCGTGCTTAATGTTTCCAAGAGAGAATAAGTCAAAGAAATATCACGCTCTTGGAGGAAATAAAACCCAATGAATCCATGAAAAAAAGGATGCATCACAATAAGAAAGAAAATTACATAGTGAAACGTGAGTGTTGATGTATGGGTGCTGCCACAATAGTGGTTTACACTTTCTAGGAGATCCTGATTTTTGTTGAAATCGTATATTTTTAGAAAATATAATGATTTAGGCTTTGAAAAGTTCCATTTAAAGGATTCCAATTGAAGAGGTTTTGATCAAACCACCTTAGACCAAGCCCCCTTGGATAAAACCCCACTAGTTTTAAACCATACCTATACTGAAGTCTCCTTTATACCTATCAGGATACTGATAAAAAATAACTTTTTATTTACCTTTTGGGGGATCAATTGAGTTCATTTAAAATTTATTTTTTGTAAGTATTTAGTCCTTATTATAAGCTTCCAAAAAATTATAATTTAAATTAAATTAAATTTCATTATTTTATTTATTTTTTATTTCTTGTCAATGTAGGTTTTTGACCGAAAATCAAGCTCTTTGTTCTGCACATGTGGAAAAATAGTAGATTATCAAATAAAATTTTAAAAAATATTTTTCAGGCTAGGTATTGATGTCCTTGATCCATTAATAAAAAATAATTTTGATACATATAAAAAAAGTTATGTTGTATATAGTCTGCCTATGTCTGAATTGTAATTGGTCTGACTTCAAAACTTGATTAGGGAAAAAATATTTAATAAAACACTATGAAACCAAATTAATTGGTTAGATATCATAGTTAAAAATCTAAATTCAAAAAAATTAAAATTCTATCCTTCATACACAAAAAATTATCTTGTATACAATGAGCATTACTCCTTAAAAATGTTGTTTACTGATAAAAACTAGTTTTCAAAGGGGATGAAAAAAAAGTGCAATCTGATTCCAATTTTTTTGAAAAAATATATTTAGAATCTTTAGACAAAACTTCAAAAATCACTAGTTTTCATCATCAAATTCCTCACGGTTTAGCCGCTATAGGAGCTCGAAAGTGAAGATTTAGTTAAAAAAATTAGTTCAGTGTTTTGCCCAAAAATTGTAAACCGGTATTGTGGGATCACTCGTATGCCCCCACTTTAAAGCAGTTGCTAACACCATTAATATGATCAATTGCTTTAAAGTAGAAGGAAACATGAGAGCTTATTCGGAAAGCCCTATGCCAAGTCATATGTTTTCGATAAGCTATGTGATGAAAAAGGTAGTATGTCACATGCGAGCCAACTTAAGGCATGTTGTCCACATCTCAAGCTTACTCTTATATGTTCATGAAGGTGATCAACTAGCCAAAAGAGACAACAACAAGTGACATACGATGACAAGGTTGTCTAACCCCTTTCCCCCACTTAGTGCAAGACACGGATGAGCTGAATAGGATGAAAATAAGTATTAGTTAGAGGAGTTAGGTGCTTCAACACAAGGAAGAGCACCACACTCCTTGAGATGTGTAATTCTGTTGTTCAAAGCCTTACATTCATTAGTATAATGACCATGAACTCTATCATATGCACAAAATTAATTCTTGTAGTAAAATTCATTTCGTGTTCTTGGAGGGAGGGATATCAAAAAATCTTGGATTAGTCTTGCCAAGATACTCTCTTGATCAAAAGTAGAGGATGTTTTGTTATTTTCTGAAAAAGATATCTCTTGCTTAGTATTAGTTGTCATACCTACACAAGACTCTTTAGATTGCAAGATTTTGTTCTCTCCTTGAAAAGAGTGTGTAAAATCTATCAAATTCGAATCATAAGTGTTTTGTATGATGACATTACTATTAAGTGAAGATTTCTTTGTTTCTTGAAAATGATAACAATCAAGACCACCAGTGTCTATCAATTCAGGATGCACTACTGTTAATGTCGGATTAGAAGGATGTTTTGTAACAGTGTTGGTATCAAGTGAAGGCTTGTTTATTTCTATCAAGGACAATAAGCAAGACCACGAGTCACTTCTTGCGTGTTAGGCTCTACAGGGACACATATACCTTGTTCTCTAGCACCACATCCTTTTCTACTGTATCCAAGTTGTTTCATAAGTTCATAACCTTTTCCATAAAGCTTTTTCATTGCTTTTGGATCTAGTGGTTGTTGATAATCAACTTCATCAATTTTTTTTTGTATAAGTGGTTGAGGTGGATGCTTTCGAAGGGTCTTCCAAATTTTGTGTTGACATTACCACTTTTTCTTTTCCTTTTCCTTTGTTTGAATCTTTGTTTATGATCTTGTATTCTCCCATGAATGTTGGTGTGAAGTCTAAGGAACCCCAATTTTATTCTAATAGCTTCATGAATTCCTCAATGTGTTTTTCTTTGTCTTTTTGTTGTGCGAGTTCCACTTGTGTAGTTGGTGTTAAAGTTTCCAAAGGATTTTCCCTGCCTTTCTCAATGTTTAAACAATTGTTTGGGTAAGGGTTTGCTTCGAGTGTGTACACTTTGTTGTTGTAGATGTATTTCATTTTATGATGAAGAGTAAAAGGAACCCCATTCATCGTGTGAATCCATGGTCTACCTAAAAGGATATTACATGAGAGATCGTGAGGCATAACATGGATTGGTGTTTCCAATGTGGCCTTTCCAGCTATAATAGGTAAAGTGATCACACTGAGCAATTATTTTCTACATTGTCAAATCGACGGATAGACAAGGAATTAGGTTGAATTTTTGATTTGTCCACATGAAGCCTATCTAAAAGTTTTATGCTACACACGTTAAGGGATGATTTAGTGTCAACAAGGGCTCACTTTATCCCTATTATTTTATATTGAACCAATACCATGAAAGCATCATTTTGTTTTTGTAGTTCCAAAAAGGGGAGTTCACTTTGGTGGAAAACAATGTTAGCATTTATTGCTTGAATCATGGCTACATTGTCATTTGTTTGCACATTAGAAGGGATAAGAACCTGTTGTAAAGCTGTTTGAAGCATAGTGTGATAATTAGGTGAATTATGAATTAGGTCCCATAGGGATATCTTTGCAAGAGTATTCTTAAGTTGTTCAACAAGATCATACTCCTTCCCACTATGCGAAGGAAAATGAGGAGGATCGAGTAAGATAGGATTAGGAAAAGGTAAGGTTGTTGGGGTTGGTTGTTGTGGTTGTGTATTGTTTCTAGTGTTATATGCATGAGCAATGATATTATGACTCGGCTGTTGTGAAACATTATTCTTAGGTGGGTAGAGAATGAATTCGGGTTTATTTTGAGTTTGCGGTTTGTGTGATGGTGAGTAAAGAATTAGAGGATTCTTAGGATGTCCCATAGGGTATGTAGGAGGTCCATTGATCGAAGGGGATCTAATGGACACTTGTACATTCATAACCTCAGTGGTCTTGGTTTGATTTATTTATAATAAAGGGAAATCTAGAATCACCTTTTTACCATCACGTAAGGAAGCCACACTACTATTGTCATTTTCTTGCACCATGATATTATCCCTAGGAGGAGAGTTTTTAGGAGAAATACAAACCAAATGTTCTTGACATTCAAGGATTGGTTCTTCCAAAATGACTTCATCACAAGTAAGGGAGTTATCAATGGTTTGATTGTCTTGTGTAGGAGATGGCTCTATTTGATTGTCCTTTTTCTCTAAGGTCTCATTCTCTTGTGCCATATTATCTACCTTAGTAGGAGATCTTTTAGGGGAGTAGTTCATCACATTTTGCAGTTAGGTTTTGTAAAGTAGCTTCATCACAAATAGAGGAGACATCAAGAGAAGGAATACTATGGTTTTCATGATTATGAATGGTTAACTGCTTTTATTCAAATAGGTCTTTCCAAATGTTAGGGACATTAGGAAGGAGATAGATAAAGTTATCACTTTCAATCCACATGTCTTCCTGACAAATGTGATTTTCATGATCGTTCACGATTGCATCCTCTTTTACTAAAGCCTTCTTACAATTAGGGGAGGTGTTGAGAGATGGATTTGGGATAAGCCAAGTGGTGGCAAGGATCTCAACTTCTTGTTTTTTAATATCTTCCAAAGGGGGATGAGGACAATCAAGACTCTCAATGCCTGTATATTCTTTCACCAAGATACCTTCATCACTAATAGGAGAGGTATTGGGAGAAGAACAAGTATAATTGTTATGATTGTCTACGCTTGCATCCTCACCAATAAGCAATGCGATATTAAGGATTGTGTCAATTGTATGATCCACTTGCTCTAGAATGTTCTCATAATTATGAAAGAGGATAACTAACATGTTTATTAATGACCTCATTGTTGTGATCTAAATTGAACTCATAAGATGGGATGTTGTACTTATGCAATCCATTTTTAACCATATCAAAGCCACATCTCTTGAAAGAAAATATGCTATTATGGAAAAGTAAATAAAGTGGAATTCCATGAGCTAAAGTGAAAATGTTTAAATGCAATTTTCAGATTTGAAACAAGGTAGTTTTTTTATTACACTATGCAAAAACCTGAAAGATGAAATGTTGTAAACATAAATTTTGAATTGAGCAATGCATGAAATGGACCAATTTAAGCTAGATTTAGTAAAATACATGTAACAAAAAAGTCAACCAATTGAAATAGATAGTTAATGGCAACAAACATAAGTGCATAAACAAGGTTTTCAATGCTATAAAAGGCAGTTTTAGGGCTGCACTAGAACTGATTCGCCCAAGGTAGCGAATGAGTCCTAGTAGGGATTTTTTTTTCAAAATTTTTAGAAAATTTTAATTAATTTATATGCTTTTTAATTTGTATGATATGTATCCTAAATGCAAATGCAATTTTTAGGTGATTTTCAATGATTTTAGATGCAAAAATATAACCTATATGCACTTTCACTAATACAAAATTTGAAACCCTAGAATGCAAATTAGCCAGTGAAAGTCCTAATGCAATTTTAATACAAGCCAAATCTAGGATGATGATGGACTCCAAATCAGAAAAGAAGGCATTCAAAATGTAGGTTATGTTAAGTAAAGGTTTTAACAAGTAATTATGTTAATTAAGTTACCTTTATTCCTCTCTTAAGATTTCACTTTAGTTTGCATATTGTGACATTTAATAATTATATTAATTATTAAATGTCTACCTATTAGGGTTACTTTTAGGGTTGCACAATCTTCTTTTATAAGGATTGATCATTGTATTTTATTTCAACTCTCTGATTAATACATTTTCAACTTTCAAAGCACCCTTTCTTTTTTGTCTCCATCTCTTCTTTCTATGACAGGTTATTTGCATGCAGGTGATCTTCGAGGTTTGTGAAGTTGGATTTCTCAACTTCTACATGGTATCAGAGCTCCAGACCTATTGCTTCTTGTTTGGCTTCTGAAGGTTTTTTGGAGCTTCGAGGGTTTGGGGTTTCTTTTTTTATCCAAGGCATACCTATTTGATTAGAGTAGTTTGAGCCCAAATGGACCTCGCCATTGAGTCTGCAACGGCCCAAAACCCCCAAAACAACTGTTCATTCATCCATTTTGGACAAAGTTGAACGAAGAGGAAACTTTTTTTGCCAGAGATGACCTCCCCCAACACGAGTTTCGAGGCATAATTTAAAAAAAAAGAAAGAAGAAGTTAAAATATGCACTTATAAAAGCACTTCTAGTTCAAAAAGAATCTGCCACCCAATAGCCACCGGGCGGTCACCAGGAAGCCTCCAATCCACCACCGTCGCTACCTCCCTCCCCTCGCCAGTTCTTGAGGGCTTAACATGGTAGCGGGCAGTCCTATCAGTGCCCAGGCACCTCCGCCCAGCCCCTGTCGGTGTCCGAACCTTTGCCGTGGTCACATGGGTGACTAGGGGCTTCAGCCCCAACCCCTAGCTTCCAGTCCCTTTGTCCTACATGTGACTAGGGGCCAAATTGTTTTAGCCCCTGAGGGCCAGAAGGGCTTATTGGACAATTTGGAGCACTTTCACGGAATCAAGCATATTTTTTGCATACGATCTCCATTTTACAAAAATGAGATATCACCAGAAAGCTGATTCCGGGCACTATCTAGTGGTATTGGTTTTTTTTTTATGGTTTTGCATTTTTGATGCCGTTTTTTCCAGTCAAATTTAGATGACGGTTTCTACACTCCGAGAGGCATAAATTTTGCATCCAGACTCCGCTTTGTGCAAATGAATAGGAATTAGAAAGGTGTTTCAATGCTATTTCCAGATTTGTAGTCTATTTCATTAGATAATTTACCAAGTAAATTTTATTCAGCTTTGTGTGTTTTTACACTTTGCTCAATTACTTGGACGTTTTGACACCTACATGGGTTTTTTTTGCATTGGATGGGTTATATTCATCTAATTTATTATTGCTGAGAGTCTTAATATCTGATTTGTTTATTTGAGTGAGTATCATGGGTTTTTCTACTCACCCTTCAATTGTAATTCTGGAATGGGGTAATTATGAGTCATGGGCAAAGGGCATACTTACACATTGTAAGTGGCTCAATATTTTGCCTCATTTATATGATCTCATACCTGCACCAAAAAAATCAAGGGGTTTATCAACATGGGTTATTATTCAAGATCATATTGTAGGGGTTATTGGTTGTAGTGTTGATTTTGACACTTTGTGTGCTTTATCTAACATTCGTCGTCCTCGCACACTTTGGCAACATATTTGGGATATTTTTGGAGACCCTAATATCTCTCCATTCCCAAAGGATCCTAGTGCAAATTGTCTCATCCCTCTTGCAGATGTAGATTTCATACCCTATGATAATCGTACTCTAGAGGAGCTTGAGTATCTCACAAGTCTTGCATGTATCGATGGTTCAAAGACTTGTATTCATGTTCCCACTCTTCATATTGAGACTTCATCAACATGTCCTATTGTTCTTGATTCAATGCAGCAAGGAATCATTCATCTTCCAGACATAGCTACTTTGGACTCTTATGTTGCAGACATATCTTTCTTGTTTGTGGAGACCTATATTGCAGATTTGGAGGATTATTTTGAGGACATTCATCTCCTCTACCTTGAAAGTCAAGTTATCACTGTATGCCCACCATTATCAGTGCATTCAGAGGTTGCATTTTAGGATTCTCCACATCAGTTTGGATTTGACATCATTTGTTTTAGTAAGACAAAGAGATTCTTCAACATCCTATCATGGAACACATCTTGAGACAAATTGGTTCATCACATCATCCTTTGGATCCGTTTCTTCCCAAGGGGAGGAATATTATCTGCTACTTCAGGATCTCTTTTTGGATTCTACATCAGACATCTACCATTGCAACAAGAGTTTCTTCATTGTGGGGGGGCCTTCTTGCCTCTTTCTATCTCTCCTATGGAGACCATTGTATATGTACTTATGTGATAGAAGCTGTCTATGGGGGGTATCATGTAATCCACCTCCTATCCTTCTTTCATTAGTACATTGCATTCCTTCTTTGCATTCTATTTTGGGGAGGAGTTTTGTTCCCACTGGGTTTTCTCCTTTACCCCGTTTCCTTTAGTTTGCATTGCATTTGTAAATGGGTACCTGATCAGGTCTAGTTGTCGAGACCCATGTTTACTTTCATGCATTGTAGTTACCTTTACTTTCTTACACACGTTTGTAGCTACACTCTTTCTCATCTTAAGGGGGGGTGTTAGAGTAAAGGTTTTAACTTAGTTATGTTAATTAAGTTACCTTTATTCCTCTCTTAAGATTTCACTTTAGTTTTCATATTGTGACATTTAATAATTATATTAATTATTACATGTCTACCTATTAGGGTTTCTTTTAGGGTTGCACAATCTCCTTTTATAAGGATTGATCATTGTATTTTATTTCAACTCTTTGATTAATACATTTTCAGCTTTTAGAGAACCCTTGCTTTTTTGTCTCCATCTCTTCTTTCTATGACAGGTTATTTGCATGCAGGTGATCTTCAGGATCTGTGAAGTTGGATTTATCAAATTCTACAAGTTAACCAAAAATTTTAGTCAAAAAATGGATCTTCTATGGCTTTAGACATAAAACATCACTTTTCTCCAACTAACATTCAAGGATTCCCTAGAAATCTCAACCCAAGAGTGGAATGAAGGTAAAATATCTGCTGAGGGACTATCCTTGGGTATGATTAATGATTAAGGAGGGGTTCACCACCAAGTTTAAACTTGGAAAAGATAATGACATGCAAGATGAAATGCAAAACCTAGTTTGATGCAAAATTAAACTAAATGAATTGAAACTGCAAGAAGAATAAAATAGAAAACTACAAAATAGAATGTGTGCATCTCGAAATGTGTTGAAGACTAGAAACAACTCTGAAATTCTAAAAAACCTAATTTTCTAACCTAGTGGGACTCATTTGCCATTTTGGGTGAATTAGTCCTAGATTTGGATTTCTATGTAGGAGTAGGTTTTAGCCAAATGGGTATCCAAATCTGCAAAGATCTTTGAAAAAAACCTACAGTGGGACTCATTCGCCACTCTTAGTGAACAAGTCTAGTTTGGCTTTTTTGGAAATTCAAAGTTTGGATCTACTCTTCTTAGTCTACTTAATCTGTTCCTCCAGGTTCCCGAATCTGACACACTGATTTCAGGGCTGTATATGACCTTTTAGTGAAGATCCTGACCTTGCAAATGGGAGACAATTCCAATAAGCTTAAAACCTAATCTTCAATGATCTTCAAGTCTTCAACGCACCTAGATCTTCAATTAGACAAAGAAAGAGAGAAAAAGTGTTGATTGTTAGGGAATGGGGGTTTGCCTTGGTGAAACCCCATTTAGGTAATTAAACCAAATGATGAAATAATGAAACAAGGACATGAAACATGAAACACGAACAATGATACCCTGAATGATGATGTCTGTAAATCTACAACTCAATCATGAAATGGTCATGAAGGATGTAGATTTTGATCTTTGACAATAAGAATAGAACAATGCTTGGTCTTGGATCTTCAATACTACATCACAACACTAGCTCACTAACATGCTTGATGCTTGATATGTTTAACATGATGATGGATCTTGAATTGCTGCAACAATTGATGAAGAATTATGCCCTTGAATGCTCTTGAAGATGCTTGAATGCACTTGCAAACTGAAAATTTCTATAAGGACGAATACTTGAATGCTTGGGGGGAAAATGAGAGAAAGAACTTTGTATTTATACTCAATTATGTGAGAATTCCCAAAATTACAACACTACAAGCTGACATCAGATCTAGGAGAATAAAACCCCATCGAAAATTTGATTTAAATTTGAATTTTGGTCACATGGGACTCATTCACCCAAGTTGGCGAATGAGTCCCATCACACATGATGTATGGGACCAAAAATTAAAATTGCTTAGAAAAGTGCAGAAATAGGTTTGGAGCCTATAAATATAGGTGGGACTTATTTTCCCAAGGTGGCGAATGAGTCCTAGATCACTAAATATGGACCAAACAATCCAGAAACACCAAAATTATGATTGATAAATGATTTGTGTCGAGATTATCCTCGAAAAGATGCAATAAATGAGGCTTGTGAATGCAAAATACGACCAATTAAAGCATGAGAAAGCCCAATTATTAATGACAAACCTAGAGGAATGTGAAAGTATGTTATGACACTTTACAACACTCCAAATAAGGTAAGATTAATGTTGATTATGATTAAAAATATGTTTATTATGTTTAGTTAATTTATAAAACCCTAAAAAAGTGTGAAAGTGAGTTACAACACTTTAGCAAGGTACCATTAAAATACATTAGTTCACAAGGGCCCAAGACCTAATTTGAATGTGTTATGCACATTACAACACTAAATCAAGGAAACATTAAGCCAAAATCCACAAGGAGGACCTAAACGAGTGTGAAAATGTCAAGGGACCCATTTTTTGACACTACATTTGGTAATCAAACCTTGATAGAAAAATAATGAAAATCGCCAAATGGAAGGAATGATGAATGAAATAATACTTTCTACAACTCACCAAACCTTTAATGATTTCCCTTAGAGGATTGAATTCACACATATCACTCAAAGGATTGATCTTTCTTTTCTTTTCTTGATTGGAAACTTGAAAATGCTTAGATGCTTTAGGATCAACAATGTATAGTAGCCTTCACTAGATGACATGAATGCACATGAAATTTGACATGATGATAGGATATTGATTTTCTACAACAAATGATTGATAAATTTTCGCTTGAATTATCTTAACAATAATATTTTCTCAATAGAAAGTCTTGATAATGTTGCGTAGTGTTCCTTCAAAATTATTAGATCTCAAATGATAAAATTACAATGTATTTTTAGGTGTTTATCTATTTTTCTAAAAATTCTATTCCAAAAGCCAACAATTACATATAAAATTTGAATAATTAAAATACCACCAAAAACATATTTAAAAATGGGTCATGGCACTTAAGGAGGACCCATTTTCCCTTAGGCAAATGGGTCCTAGCCTAAAATTTCAAGACACTCATTCTTCAATATGATTTAATTATTAATTGCATTAATTAAATGTTGGTTTCTCTTTCAAAATGGGATAAATAAGCCTTTGGAATGCATAATTTAGGTAATTAGAAGCTTAATTAAGTCTAATTAATTAAGGGACCCAAAAAAATGTGAAATTGTAAAGGCATACAATTTCCTACACTATATTTCAGCCCTCACTTTAGTGAGAGTATGATCTTATGCTCAAATTCACACTAAAGTAGACAAATATGAATTAAGAGAGGTCCAAGGGTACAAATGTTGATGGGATAGGATGAAAAAGATCAAGGAGGATGATCAAGCCCTCAAGATCGAAGATCCTATGGAAAACTAACATAAGGAAAAAGGGACACACAAGATGTGTAAGATATGAGTAGCAAGATAAGATACACAAGCATACAATGTCAAAGTTAATGCAAGAATGAAATATGGATCAATCCTTGGTTGTTTGTACAATCGGAATGGATCAAGCCTTAGCTATTTTTTTCAAAAAAATGAGAAACACACACTAGGTCTACAAGGGGTGTACCCACAAAAATGTGATAGATGGAAAAGTCATTCCAAGTCTACAAGAATTCCATACATCAGCCATACCAAAAGTTATACTCCTTCATAAATTTGATAAGGTGCCACAATATGGTCAATTCTATGTCAATGCTACACTAAGTTCAACTTATGTGAACAAAAGTGAAGCAATAATGTCAATGCCAAAATAATGCCAATGTACACCCCCACTTTAAAGGAATTGCTAAACACCATATTGTGAGAAATTACTTTAAAGTATAAATGATATATGCCAATTATTAAAAGGGCCATGGGAACTTCTTTGGAAAGCCCTATGCCAAACATATGTTTCCAAATAAAGCTACGCCATGAAAAAATAGGTTGTCTCCACATGCAATCCAAAAAAACATAGGGGATCTATGGAATTGGGGTCAACCTATGTCTTTGCTATAGTGATAGAATAGAGCTTGGAACCATCATCGTTCCCTAAATACCTCGTGGAACAATGAAAATGAGGAATGACACATAGATATATAGAAGACAAAAAATCCTTTTGGGTCAACATGGAGGAGGCCTAAATGTCTCAACGCTTTGCATCATCCCCAAAAGGAGAACAAAAGACAAAGACAATTTTTATGATAGATAGAAGAATGGAGATACAAATAGAATAATATCAAGAAATGTTTCACTTCCTTTGTATCCTTGCACCAACGGAGTAACAAGGGTCATCCAAAGAAACCTCACAAACATAAAGACACACCAAGCAACACAATATGGGGGATCAAATTACATACATGCAATCACAAAGAACATAAAGAGAACTAGTATATCACATGTGAGCCAACCTATAACAAGTTGTCTGCATCCCAATCTTGCTCATTATATATGAAAGGCAGATAACTAACCAAAGGGGAAAAAACAAGTACCATACTAGGACAAGGCTTATCAAACCTCCTTGTCCCCCAAAATGTAGGACAAGGATGAGCTTAGATAAGTGGTGAAAAGGTGCTCCTTGCAATATGGAAAAATAATTTACATAAGGTGCAATACATGTAATAGTGAGTATGATCTGATTCTACAACTATCACATGGTAAGGAGTGAAGTGAACAATTGTTAGTCTATTATATGATCACATTGACTTGCAAGAGGATCAAATTATTTCCATACCTTCTTTAAAGCATGAAATTCATCAGTAAGATGCCTACGAGTTCTATTATATACATAGTAATTCATGTTTGTACTTTTTCCTTTTTTTATTTTCTCCGATATGCATCAATGTAATCAATCCTAGACGAAGGAGTTTTTCCATTTTTCGTTCAATTTTGGTTATAGTATGTAAAAGTGGCAACTTATTGATATTGTAGGGCTGGGGTTTCTTACTTGATTAAGCAATTGGTTGGCATGGAGGGGGGGGATATTGATATCCTAATCCCTTGGTATCTTATAATGGTTGTTGTTCTAACAATTGATGGATTTCATGCTCATTTTTCATGTCACACCCTTGTTTACTTAAGATTCTAAAGCCTTGAACATAACTCTCTTCTAGGTTGATAGGTTTATTAGTAGCTCAATGGGCATATGATGGAAGAGTATCAATGTTGTCATTGCGAATAGGCTCCTTCATGTTTGATGGTTGAGGATTTCTTTGTGATTTAATTTTAGGATTCCAAAGGTTGAACATGTCAAGTGGTGGGATGATAGGAGATGTTGATTGTTGCATGGATGGATAGAAGGATGCATTTTTCTCAAGGTTAAACAAATAATTTTCTATGAATTATTGCATGCTATCTTCATCTTGACCTAAGATATCTATCTCATGAGGACATTCATTATGCAATGTCCAAGACATATAATTTAACAAAAAATACTTATTTGCATACTAGAATCCAACGAACAATAATATACCAAACATAAACACTTGAAGTTGTAGATTGATAAGCCAATTAAATCATCCAACTGATGTGAATATATTTAGATCAAATATCAACTTCTTACATAACTTAATCGAAGTGCAATTCAGTCTTTGAGGTGAAAAAGCTCTCAAGAACCAAAAGGGTTTCATCCTTTTATCTAGGTAATCACTAGGGTTTCATCAAATGACTACAACTCCTATGGATTTTCACCCATAGAAGGGTTTAGAACATAATGTTTAAATTGTATGAAAGAAGGAAACATAATAATTTTATGCCTAATATAGATTTCAGCTACCTATACATATATGCTACTAATTCTGTCAAAGGAATAGGTTGGCTTGACCCAAAGTGGCAACAAAGACCAAATTCAAATATCTAAACACTACACTTAGGTCAGCCTTAAGATCTAAAGGAAATTTCCACTTGGGAACAACATATCCTACTGCGGACCTATCCTCATGCTCGTTGGATCTCCTCCCTTATCCTCCCACTCCATAATTATCTCTACATGCTCTAGAGATCACCCATCCCCTTTTCTCATGGAGCTTAATATTTGGAACCCAATGTAGGCAGATTCTTGTTGAAAATGAAGGTAATATTGTAGCTTAAAACTTGTAAAACTATGAGACTATAGATCTAATTAAGTGTTCTTTGTCAAAATTCTTTGTGTATGATTAATCTGTTTAGATCAATTTTACCAATTGTAGAAAGAGATAGAATATTGTAGAAGAATGGGACAAGGAGATAGAAGTGACACAACATATACGTGGAGAAACCCTTTCGGGAAAAACCTCCACCATAATCAACAATGCTTGTATTATTTAACCTTAGAACAATCCTTTTCTTCAACAATCCTTCTTCACAACCTCGAATAAAATCTCATACACTTGCTGCAATTAATAGACAATAATTGTTGGCAACACAAGGGCAGACAACCGAGAGGGAAGGGTGAATTAGTTGTCATAGAATTTCAAACTTATTAACTTTTTTAACCCTTATTCTCATATCTGATTAATAACCATGAAAGAATAAATCAACAACACATCAGAAATACACATAACACCAAGATTTTTGCGTGGAAAGCCTGTTAGGGGAAAAACCACGATGGAGGTTAATCCACAAGTTTATACTCTATTAAAATTATAAGAAGAATAAATGGGAATGCACATGAATTCAGGCACATTTCCTAGAGCTCACTACTCAGATACAAAGGAAGACTCATTGTCTTACAAAAATATTCAGATTAAATCCATCTGAAGAATTTGAACTGAGAGAGTAGCATCTGCTAATGCTTGATTATAGATTCAATTAAGCACATGAACACTTCTTCACTTTTATTCACTCTTCTTCACACTCTGCTCTGACTTTGAATGATCTGAACTTTATTTGAACATAACACTCACATACTTCACATCATACACACATCAAATAAGATAAACAATCACTCATATATATCTTCAACAAGTAATTACATTGCTTCATGTTGGCTTGAACAAAATAATAGAATGAATACAAACTGTCAGTCCAAAACAGTACATATTATTAATACGAATCAACCAAGGTTGGCCATAACATAGTAGAGACTCAAAAAAATGTCCTCGAACACAAAACACCTTCAAATATTTTTCCTCGAAGATCCACAACATACTATAATCACCCTATCGGCCATGAACATGGAAAACATGAACACACAAGAGAAAATCATGGTTTGCAAGCACAACAATCAATGCGAACATGCAACACAAATATAACATGATATAGAAACATCCAAAAACACCATAGGAACATACACAACAACTCAGATTACCAAAATCACATTATCTTCTTCTAGGAACACCAACTTCAGTAACAAAATAACTGTTGAAACACATAAACTCATAGCTTGCTCAATTATTCACATGCACCTCTAAAATTTTTGGTGGATAAACTAGATAGGCTTGAAAATAAACCCTTTAATCCACATCTTCTCATCGTCAACATACTAAACTTTCCATCATACTGATCTTCACTGCTTCACATACAACCTGCAACTTATTTTATTACAATTTTCTCAATATCCTCGACATTTACAGTCTTACAGACATTAATGCTAATAGTGTTGACATCAATGACAACCACATATCAGAAAAACAACCACAACATCCAACAATCTCCCCCTTTGGAATTGATGGAAACACATGATGTGAAAAACACCATCAATGCAACTAACTTCAACACTTACTCCCCCTTAGGTTCTGACTCTTCTCTCATGACATCTTCCAGAACATCCAACGATATTCCCCTTTGGAATTGATGGAAACACATGATGTGAAAAAAACCATCAACACAACTAACTTCAACACTTACTCCCCCTTAGGTTCTGACTCTTCTCTCATGACTTCTTCTAGATTTTTTCACATTATTCTTCTCCCCCTTTGACATCAATGATAAAGATACACAAGCTCTGAACCATATATCTAAATCTTTCGACTACTCCTCCTGAGTAGCAACCACACAACATCAATCCGAATAAAGATATGACTATGAAATTGATGAGGGTGTAAACCCGAGACACATAAATACACACACAAATAAGAGAATCTTATTATATTCAGAATGATGAACTTCTTACATGCAGAGGATCTCAAATCCCCATGTTTTGCATTACATGCAAATTACAGAAAGAAACTACAAAAATTCCCCTTTTCGCAGTATGCGATCTTCTTTCCCCAAAAAACTACCCAAAAGAAATAGAAACTCGCCCATAAATAGCCCGTTTCTTCGTTTGGAGCCAAAAACGACATTCAAATTATGCACCAACTTTTGGAAGCCCTAACTTAAGATCTAACCGTCGGATTTTCAATCATAATACCTTTTCGGAAAGCTCTTGCGAAAATGAAGTGCCAAAAAGTGGGGTTTAAAGGCTAACCACTTTCATTTTCTGCCAATTTTCGGGCCCATCCGGAGCCTCTAAGTACCTCAAAATTAGCTCCGAAGATTTTATAAGGCAAAAAGAAGAAATTGAAACTTGAATAAATTTTGAATCGGGAAAGATCTTGATCTGATTCTTTCGCCAAAGTGCTTATCTTTCTGTCCTGAAGCTTCCCTAAATTTTTGTCCTCTCACGCCTTCAAATTCAACTTGCTAAAAATAGCAGTTGAGCAGAAAAAGCAGAAAAATAGTTCTGAAAGTTGGAAACTGTTCTTTGACGAAAAGGGTATCCAGAAATGCAAAAACATCAAGAAAAAAAGGTAAAGATATTTTGGGTGATGCAAGATTGCCCTTACACCACTGGATGCTCCTGCATCAGAAATGCTCGAACTAATGCAACATCTTGCATCTTAGTTCTGACTTCCTTATCACTCACCTTGTCTCTCAAAAAGTAGTCTTTGATAGATATATGCTTGGTCTTTGAACACAACACCAGATTCTTAGAAATGTTAATTTCACTTGAATTATCATAGAATATAGCAATAGGTTCATCATACACAACTCTGATATCTTTCAACATCCGCTTCATCCATAATACTTGAGTACAATTGTTAGCAGCAACAATGTATTCTGCCTCTACAGTAGACAAAGAAATGGCATTTTGATTTTTACTTAACCACGAAATCAACTTCTTTCCCAAGAAAAATGTGCCACCACTGGTACTTTTCCCATCATTCACATCTCTTGCCCAATCAACATCAGTAAAGGCAATTAAAGTAATATCGTCATCTTTAGGATACCATAGGCCAAAATCAATTGTTCCCTTCAAGTATTTTTTTTTTTTTTATAGCAGTCACATGAGATTCCTTAGGATCGGCTTGAAATCTTGCAAAAATACATACAAAATTCATGATATCAAGTCTAGTTTGAGTCAAATAAAGCAATCCACCAATCATTGATTTGTATCTAGTCTAATTTTCCTTCGGAGAATCATCATCTATTATCAACTTACATTCGGTCACCATGGGTGTACCAACTGGCTTTGAATCTTCCATACCAAACTTCTTTAGCAGTTCTTTCACATATTTGGATTGAGATATAAAGATCCCTTTATCTAATTGATTAATTTGCAATCCCAAAAAGAATTTCATCTCTCCAATCATTGACATCTTAAACTCATTCTGCATCTCATTAGAAAAATTCATGCACAAACCATAATCTCCTCCAAAAATGATATCATCAAAAAAGACTTCCACAAATAAATATTTATCATCATCAATCTTGAAATACATATTACTATCAACAATACCTTTTTTAAATCCAAGATTCAACAAAAACTTATCCAATCTCGCATACCAAGCTTTGGGGGCTTGGTTGAGTCCATACAATGCTTTCTTTAACTGACAAACCATATCTCCTTGATTAGTCAATTGAAATCCATCAGGTAGCTCAATGTACACTTCTTCCCATTCACCATTTAGAAATGCTAACTTGACATCCATTTGATAAACCTTATAGTTTTTATAAGCAACATAAGCAAGAAACAATCTCACAACTTCAATTCTAGCAACAAGAGAAAACATATCTTCAAAGTCAATTCCTTCCATCTGAGAATATCCTTTGAATACCAGTCTTGCTTTGTTTCTAATAACTTCACCTTTCTAATTCAATTTGTTTCTAAAGACCCATTTAGTTCCAATTACATTTTTATCCTTGGTCTAGGAACAAGAGTCCATGTATTATTCTTCTCAATTTGCTACAGTTCTTATTTCATTGCTTCAATCCAATGTTCATCTTTGCATGCTTCATTTACATTACTTGGCTCAGTCTTTGATATCAAACAATATTCTTTTGCAATTCTTCTCCTAGTTTGGACACCTTTGTTCTTATCACCTATAATCTGATTTTTTGAATGATTTAATCTCATATACCTTGGAGTCTTAGGATGTTCTTGAGTTTCAGGCTCTTGTGATCTCTCTTATGCACTTTTACTAGTTTCTCCTTCTTCTTGATTCACCGAAATGATATGAACTTGATTTGAGGTTTGACCTTTGTTTGAACTATCATTTTGATCATCAAAATCATATCCACAGGTTCTAGATGGTCTAGCAATGTCTTCATCAACCTTAACATTTGCACTTTCAACCATTTTCTTCAATCTCTTGTTGTAGCACCGGTAGACCTTGCTCTTAGTAGAATAACCAAGAAAGATTCCTTCATCACTTATAGCATCAAAATTTCCTATATCTTTGTCTCTTCTGATGTAGCATTTACTCCCAAAGATTTTGAAATATCTAACAGTAGGCTTATGACCAAACCATAGCTCAAAAGGGGTCTTACCAGTATCACCTTTGATTTGTACTTGATTGAGGATATAAACAATGATACTCACAATTTCTCTCCAATAGATATGAGGAACATTTGCTTCCAGCATGATAGTTCTAGTAGCATCTTGAACTATCCTATTCTTCCTTTACACAACTCCATTTTGTTGAGGAGTCCACAGTGCATATAATTGTCTCTTAATCCCATGTTCTTCACAAAAAGAATGAAACTCATCGGAAGTGAATTCACTACCTCTATCTGATCTTAGACACTTAATATTTAGACCAATCTCTATCTCAACCATAGCCTTAAAGATCTTGAACTTCTCTAGAGCTTTAGATTTCTCCCTTAAGAAAGTGACCCACATCATCCTAGAATAATCATCAATAAGCAACATGAAATACCTGTAACCTTGCAAACTTTTGATTCTAGCAAGACTACACTAGTCAGTATGCACAAGCTCCAACAATTCATTTGAACAATGTTGCTTGATCCGAAATGAAATTCTAGTTTGCTTTCCTAATTGACATTCCTTGCATATGGCATTAGTAGGCTTTACCAACTTGTAAAATCTCTCACTTCCTGAGTAGAACTTATCTTGATAATACTGTCAAAGTTTACATGACACATTCTCCTATGCCACAACAAGCTTTCATGAACTTGAGAAATCAACCAACTTTTACTAGCAACATTTAGGTGAAAAATGTTACCTTTTATTTTTGTACCTAAAGCAATCACATTTCCAGAACTTCCCAATATTCTACACTTTCCATCCTTGAATTGAAGATTGTATCCCTTATTAGCCATCTGTCCAACAATCAAAAGATTATTCTTCAAACCTTCAACATAAAGAACATCATCAATATTATGCTTACCATCAAAAGGAATACATCCTCTGCCATAGATTATACCACCATTGTTATCACCAAATCTTACACCACCATCATACTTTTCCAGGCCCACAAATTTTATTTTATCACTTGTCATGTGATGTGAACATCGACTATCAATTATCCATTCATCCTTTTCTTCAATTTGAGCAGCAAGGGATTTATCCACATTTGTAGAACTAACAGATTTGGTAGACACAAGTTTATTTTCCTTGATAAAAATAAACACAAACTCATCTTCACTTACATTCCCTTTATCAAATTCATCATTTTTCACACCTTCATCAACAACATAATAACACTTGTTTTGAAATCTAGGCTTGTTATATCTTGGCTTAGGGACTCTTTTTAGACACCTTGATGAAAAATGACCTATCTTATTGCAAGAAAAAAATTTAATAGGAAACTTTCCTTTATACTTACCTTCTCCTCTGGCTTCTCTTTTGAAAATAAGTGCTTCAAGCTCATTCAATTCTCTTTCTTCTTCTTCAATCTGTCTCATTTCTTCTTCATACTTGAATACCTTTCTAGAAGAACTTTCACCCAGATCATATCTTTGCTTGTCTCTTCTGGAGGTAGTAGCTTTGAATTTAGATTATATCTTAGGAAGGGCATCTCCAAATTCACTCAACTCAAAAGTAGTAAGTTTATCAATCAACATATCTCTGGTTACATTTGTCACAGTCCTAAGCTCATCAATAGCTGTAGTTTTAACTTTGTATGTATCAGACAAGGATCTAAGTACTTTAGCAACAACATCCGATTCATCCAATTGTCCACCAACACATCTGATACCACACACAAGTTCATTCACTCTTTGCATGAAAGTAGTAATATTATCATTGCCGATTTTCAACAGTTCATATTTCCCTTTTAGACTCTGTAACTTAGAAATCTTCACATTAGCATCACCTTCATACAAAGTTTCCAACTTTTTCCAGATCTCATAAGAAGTCTTCAGATCCATAACATTTGTCATCTCAGAATCAATCAAAGCACTCAACAATGCTTCCTTAGCCCTGATATTGTATTCAACATCCCTAATATAAGCAGTAGTAGTAGGACCACTTTGAGGAATAACATACCTATTACTTGTAATGTTCCAGTAAGATTCACCAATGCATCTCATATGACACTCCATTCGAGTCTTCCATAGAGAATAGTTTGTTCCATCAAATCTCAGACTATCCTTCTTATATGTCACCATCCCAGATCACCTCAAGCTGTTAAACTTCTTCCAAGGAACCTGCTCTGATACCAATAATTGGCAACACAAGGGAAAACAACTGAGAGGGGGGGTGAATCAATTGTCACAAAATTTTGAACTTATTAACTTTGTTAACCCTTATTCTCAGATTTGATTAATAACCATAAAAGCATAAATCAACAACACATCAAAAATACACATAACACCAAGATTTTTGCATGGAAACCCTGTTAGGGGAAAAACCACGGTGGAGGTTAATCCACAAGTTTATACCCTATTAAAAGTATAAGAAGAATAAATGGAAATGCACATGTATTCAGGCACAGTGTCTAGAGCTCACTGCTTAGATACAAAGGAAGACTCATTGTATTACAAAAAGTATTCAGATTAAATCCATCTGAAGAATTTGAACTGAGAGAGTAGCATATGCTAATGCATGATTACAGTTCCGATTAAGCACATGAACACTTCTTCACACTCTGATTTTCCTTTGAATGATCTGATCTTTATTTGCACATAACACTCACATAATTCACATCATTCACACATCAAATGAGATAAAAGATCGCTCATATATATCTGCAACAAGTAATTACATTGCTTCATGTCGACTTGAACAAAATAATAGAATGAATGCAAACTATCGGCCCAAAACAATAAAGATTATTAATGTGAATCAACCAAGGTTGGCCAAAACATAATAGAGACTCAAAAAAAATGTCCTCAAACACAAAACACCTTCAATGATTTTTCCTCGAAGATCCACAATAGACTATAATCACCCTGTTAGCCATGAACATGAAAAACATGAACACACAAGAGAAAATCATGGTTCATGAGCACAAAAATCAATGTGGACATGTAACATAAATAGAAAATGATCTAGAAACATCCACAAACACCAAAAGAACATACACAAAAACTTAGATTACCAAAATCACATTATCTTCTTCCAGGAACACCAGCTTTAGTAACAAAAAAACTATTGGAATACATAGCTTGCTCAAATCTTCATGCACACCTCTGAAAATTTCGGTGGATAAACTAGATAGGCTTGAAAACAAACCCTTTAATCCGCAACTTCTCACCTTCAACATACTAAAATTTCCATCATACTGATCTTCACTACTTCACAAACAACCTGTAACTTATTTTATTACAATTTTCTCAATATCCTCGACATATACAATCTTATAGACATTAATGCTAATAGTGTTGACATCAATGACAACCACATATCAGAAACACAACCACAACATCCAATAATAATATGATCATGTAAACTCACAAGAGTTGTACAATACAAGAGCATAAAGCTCCTCACAAAAATTTATGCCTAGATTGGGCAAGTAGAGTTCCACATTGTAATTTGAAGTCAAACCAAAGTCTTCCTCAATTTAGGTTCCCCAAACTGAACACTTAATTTAAATTTGGTCAAGAAGATGTCATGAAAACTTCACCTCAAAGTTGGCACCCAAGAATGGGCCCACTTGACTAAGCCTTATAAATATCCTCTCATGCAAAGGGTGTTAACTGAAAGATGCCAACTTGGACACCCAAAGTGGACCCAAGTTAATCTTAGTTAACTGAAACATATCTCTCCACCAATTCATGCAAACATTAAGCATGATTGATCAACCCCACTTAATTGAAAGTATCCACCTATTATTTGTCATGCAATTGAAGTCATTAGTCATGCAACTCAAGTCAACTCTAGTCAACTAGCATTCAACTCAAAATAACTACATGCAACTAAAGGTAACTGAACCATAACTGAACTGAACTGAATTGAATTCAACTAAATTGAACTAAACTGAACTGAACTGAACTAAACTAAACTGATATTGAACTGATAGTGCCACTCCACTCATGTAAATATCAATCCCTAATTTGTAGGATCAAAACATGCATTACTGAAGTGTTATCAATCCTCCAAATAGTTAACTGAAGCAAGGTGGGTTCCACCTTCCATGTGGGCACCCCATGTGCTCCTATCTTATAGGAGCTCTTTTTGGACATCCCCACATGTTCCTATCATTTATGAATAATCACAAATGTCAATTTACATGTTCATTTCATTTGAATTTAATCTCTTTCTAATCCTAGTGTTGGGGAACACTTTCCAATAACTTAGGAGATACATGAAATATGTTTAGGATTACAATTAAATGGCATCCTATTCACAACATTTTCCCTCTTGAAATTAAACATGGAAATTATTCTAAACAATGAATCATTATTATAAATCAAGTATAGGACTCAAGGCCAATGGCCTTCCTACACCAAGAGAACTTATCTGTAGGAACTGGTTTCGTAAGATAATTTGTAACATTGATCAAAGTGTCAAATTTCTCAATCAATACCTTCCCACTCTCAACCATTTCTCACACAAAGTGATACTAAATATCAACATGCTTAGTATGGGCATGATACATAGTATTTTTGGCTAAACAAATAGCATTCTGACTATCACATTTAAGTCTAATTTGCTTGCAATTAAAACCAATACCTTTCCCAAGTCTTTGTAACCAAAGTACCTCTTTAGAGGCATGTGTAGCAGCCATGCACTTTGCTTATGTGGTGGACAAAGAAACCATGGGCTGCCTCTTACTCATCCAACTAACCACAACTCCAAACAAAGTAAACACATAGCCACTTGTTGGCCTCCAACTGTCCAAGTCTCCTACCCAATCTGAATCAACAAATTCCTGTATGTCCAATGATCTATGCATAATATCAATATCATTAGCACCATGATAAACCAAATAGTAATAAGAAGTACCTCATAAATATCTAAACACCCTCTTAGCATAAGTCCAATGTTCTTTACTAGGTTTAGACATAAACCTACTTAGAACTCCCACTGCTTGGGCTATATTTGGTCTTTTACATACCATTGCATACATCAAACTATGAACTGCACTAGCATATGGAATTTCATACATTTCCTCATGATCAAAATCAGATTTAGGACCCATGTCTAAACTTAACTTCATGCCAATTGGTAAAGGAATATTAATTGGTTTACTATCCTGCATGTTAAATCATTTCAAAATAGTATCAACATAGTTGCTTTGACTTAAGAAAATATTTCTATTACCTCTATCTTTGTTGATCTCCATACCAAGGATATATTTTTCAGCCCCTAGATCTTTCATCTCAAATGTGCTAGAGAGTTGTGCTTTCAATTCTTTGATCATTACCTTGCTGTTACCAATAAACAACATGTCATCAACATACAAGATAATAATTAAAAACTAATCATCAATAAATTTTATGTAAACACAATGATCTTCCTCACTCCTAACATAACCAATTTTTAATACAAAATCATGAGACTTCTGGTACCACATTCTAGGTGATTGTTTCAATCCATATAAATATATCTTTAACCTGCAAACCAATAATTATTTTCCTTTTTCAACAAAACCATTAGGTTGCCTCATATAAATATCCTCATCAAGATACCCATGTAAGAAAGAAGTTTTCACATCCATTTGCTCTATGTCAAAATCATAAGTGACATCAATAGATAAAAAAATATAATAGAGGTTAGTTTAGCAACAAGAGATAAGATTTCATTAAAGTCAAATCCCTCTCTTTGGAAGTAGCCCTTGGCTACTAATCTAGTCTTGTACCTTTCAAGATTACCATCTGCTCCATTTTTTTTCAAAGATCCATTTGCAACCAATGGCCTTTCTTCCTTTGGGAAAACTCTCAAGATCTCATGTTGCACAAGTATCCAAGGAAACCATTTCCTCATGCATAGCTTGAGACCAAAGCTTGTTCTCATATGACGACAAAGCTTCCCTATAAGATCTAGGTTAATCATTAGTACTCATCAAAGAAAATATACAACATAAATTAGGTGGGCTATACCTCTCAACAAGATTTTTTTGTCTTGTGGATCTTCTCAAAGAAGGTTCTTCTTGTTCCTCAATATGCTCATCATGAGCATCTATCTTAGAACTCTGTGAACTCTCCTCATCCAATCCATCCAATTGTTCTTCAAAATGTGCATCTTCATGCTTCTCAATATTTGTCTCAAAATGTACTGTTCGAGAAGTATCCTTCTCCTTTGGTTGTTCTTCTCCTATATAAGATCTAAATTCCCTGAAAATCACATCTCTAGATAATGTAATTTTTTGGGTTAGAGGATTCCAAAGCTTGTAACCTTTTACATTTTCACCATAACTTATGAATATGTATTTTTGTGCATTTGGACCCAACTTAGACCACTTTTCTTTAGGCACATGAACAAAAGCCTCACAACCAAAGATCCTTAAATGTGCAACACTAGATTTCCTACCTAATCACATTTCATAAGGAGTTTTATCTTCAATAGATGAACTAGGGGATTCATTGATTAAATAACAAGAAGTACTCATATCCTCGGCCCAAAGGCACCGATCTAGCTTAGCACTACTTAACATACTCCTAGCTCTTTCCATTAAGGTTCAGTTCATCCTTTCTGCTACTCCATTTTGTTGAGGTGTATATGGAGTAGTTTTCTGTCTCATAATTCCTGCATGCTTACAATAATCATCAAATTCCTTAGAACAATATTCACCACCATTATCTGATCTCAACACTTATCTTATGATATGATTGTTTCTCAATTAAAGCCTTAAATTCTTTAAACTTATTGAACACATCAGATTTGTTATGCATAAAATAGATCCAAGTGTATCTTGAGACATCACCAATAAATGTGACATAATATCTAGATTTTATAATAGAGTCAATATCCACAGGACCCATAACATCTGAATGAATAATCTCTAATAATCCTTTAGCTTTATTTGTTCCATTAGGAAATGAAAATCTAGATTGCTTTCCAAACACGCAATGCTAACAAAAATCATTTTTTCCAATATTATAATCAGGAATACCATTAACCAATTTCTTATTAAGAATGGTCCTGAGACCTTTTTCACCAATGTGGCCCAATCTATGGTGCCACAACATACATGTATTTTCAGCTTCAGTTACATTGACTAATTTATTCAAATTGGAGGTATTAAGCTTAAAAAAAGTCCCAATCTGAGATCCTTTAGCAACCACCATATTCCCTTTCACCAATCTGCAACCACCTTTTTCAAATGTCACATGCATTCCAAAATCATTGAACTTAGATACAAAAAATAGATTTCTAGCAAGTCTTGGAATATGTAAAACATCATTAAGGGTGTTAAATCTACCATCACTGAAACACAAATTTACCTCTCCTTTTCCCACAATCTTTGTTGTGCTATTATCTCTAAAGAAGAAATTCCCTCCATCATATGCAATATACTTAGTGAACCACTCCTTGTTAGGAGTCATATGATAGGAGCAACCTGAATCAATAAGACAAGAGTCATCACTAACAGTTTTACATGAAATGATCAATACATTATTACCGTCATTTGAGGATTTCTTTGTAGAAGCATCGAAACTCTTTTTATTATTCTTACAATCCTTCTTTACATGTCCTAGTTTCCCATAGTTCCAACACTTTACCTTACTCTTACGAGGGGTTTTAGACCGTCCTTTGGACATACCCTTTCCTTTCTTGTCTCCCTTAGGTTTCTTTTCCTTAGGCCTACCTCTTACAAACAAGGCATCTTGGGATCTCATTTTAGACTTCCTCCTCATCTCATTTGATAGGAGAGTAGGAATTATATTATCCATCTTAGGATCTGCACCACTACTATTGATAGCAACAATCAGATTTTCCTTGGAAGACTCTGGTAAAGAACAAAGTAACAAAATGCATTTATCTTCATCTTATAGCTTTACATCTACAAATGCTAATTGACTTAGAATCAAATTGAAAGAATTTAAATGATGTGCAATAGAATCACCATCTTTCATCTTTAAATAATACAACTATCTTTTCAGATACAACTTATTAGTAAGACTTTTGGTTTGATAGATATCACCTATCCTCTTCCACAATTTATATGCGGTAGCTTCATCTAAAACATTCAAGAGAAAAACATCAAGACATAATCTTATGGTCCCTCTTTCCTTCTTATCAGGATTAGCCCAATCCTCATCTGACATCGTTGTAGATGGCTTTTTCTCATTACAAACAACTAACCACTGATCTCTCTCTCCAAGGAGATCCTCCATTTTTAGTTTTGACATATCATAACTAGATCCATTGAATCTTTCAATATCTAGATGAGAAGTAGAAATCATTGTAATACACTTCATTTAAAAATCTGTAATAACACAATAGTAAAATATCCCACTACAACTAAAAACCTTCAAAATTTTAAGAGAAAGGTATCCCAAACCCTAACCAAGCATTGGATCTGATACCAAATATTGAAAATGAAGGTAATATTGTAGCTTAAACCTTGTAAAACTATGAGACTGCAGATCTAATTAAGTGTTCTTTGTCACAATTCTTTGTGTATGATTAATCTATTTAGATCAATTTTACCAATTGTAGAAAGAGACAAAAGACTGTAGAAGAATGAGACAAGGAGATAGAAGTGACACAACATATACGTGGAGAAACTCTTTCAAGAAAAAACTCCACCAGAATCAATAGTGCTTGTATTATTTAATCTTAGAACACTTAGATTACAATAATATTGTATCAATCCTTGATTGATATCCTTCCTTTCCTTCAACAAGCCTTCTTCACAACCTACAATAAACTCTCATAGAAATCTCATACACTTGTTGCAATTAATAGACAATAATATGAGCATGCAAACCCATAAGAGTTGTACAATACAAGAGCATAAAGATCCTCACAAAAATCTATGCCTAGATTAGGTAAGTAGAGTTCCATAATGTAATTTGAAGTCAAACCAAAGTCTTGCTCAATTTAGGTGCCCCAAACTAAACACTTAACTAAACTTTGGTATCCTTAGTGCAGTGTAGAAAAATGTATCCCTTTACATTTTCCCACTTGTTTGGACCCTTCTAGTTGAAATAGACTTAATAATGCCTTAATTTAATGTTGTAAAGTGCATCCGTTTACAATTTCACACTTATTTAGGGCTCCCTTAATTAATTGAGCTTAATTGTGCCTTAATTTTCCCTTTTATTCTTTTACAAACCTATTAAATTATATTTTCCGAAGGGGAAACTCAACAATAATTAATGCTAATACATAACACTTTACATTTAGCAATGCGTGTTCTAGGAATAGGGAATTGGGACCCATTCACACATGGGTGAATGGGTCCTCCCTAGGCTTTGGAACCCATTTTAAAAGCATGTTTTGGTACTATTTTTATGATCCTAAATTCAAATTTCAAATGTTGGCTTGTAATGTTTTAATTTGAGGAAATTAAAGATAAATGTCTATAAATACAAGGTTATTTTATCAAATCAACTAGAATTTTTGAAGAGAAATTTCACAAGAGAAAATATTATTGTCAAGAGCATCTAAGAGAAGATTGCTTCATCATATATTGTAGCATTCAAGATCTCAAGCATCATGCCAAAGTTATTTTCATTCATGCATGTTTTTGGAGCTAACATTGTGATGTAGTTTTCAAGATATAATCTAAGCATTCAAGTCAAAGATTCAAATAAAGATTCAAGTATCAAGATACACATCCATTGAAGCCATTTCATGCAAGATCAACATCAAAATTTCAGATTTCCAAAGGTTCATCCAAGGGTTTGGTGAGTTGCAACATTGAGTTGTTTATTCATCATTCCATTCATGTTATTTCATTTCATTTCAAGGTTTAATTACCAAAACAAGATTTGACCAAGGAAAACCCCCATTCACCCAAATTTTTTTTTTTTCCCTCTCTCTTTGTGTGTTATAGATTTTTAGGTTTATAGGTTGAAGAAATTGAAGTTCTCAAAAGTGCAAAATTACAAATTTGTATTTATTGTCACCTTTGTTGTCATCTCATGGAAACTCAGATCCTAAATTCATTTTTGACTATCCAGTTGTGAAACTCGGATGATTTGGAAGTGTAGACATAGGAGCGGAGGACCCAAATCAATTTTGCAAAGATGAACAAAGACCCATTCGTCTATGGGAAAATGAGTCCCAGGATAGCTTATGAAAATAGTGTTTTGTGATAGGTACACAACATTTTCCATTCCCAGATTTGCTAGAAGTTTCACTATTTATGATAGCCCTATGTTTCATATTTTAGATCCAACCTTTACATGTCATAAATGAGTGCATTTGGTATTTTTAATCCTTCTCCCAAAACCCTTATGCAGTCATTTTTTGTCAAAAAGTTGTATCATCACACTTTGCAACTATTTTTGGGGTAATTTTTAAGTGTCTTCCACTCATCTAATTTGCATGAAATAAATTGTGTCTGTAAGCTCTATGTTTCATCTACTTAGATCTGGTCTTACATTTCAGTTTTGAGTTGATTTTATATTTTATTTTCATCTCCCAAAAGTGTTGTTTGAACTTTACCCCTGTCCACACATACATAAAGGAAATTGCAAGATCCCTCAAATAATTCACTTAACTAAGGGTTGAAAGTGGATTTTTATCTGACGGATCTCATTTCTTGAATGAAATAGAAGAATATAGGTAGGTTCGTTACACCCCATTTTTCCCTTTCTATTTATAGTAAGTTTGGTGAAACATTCCAAATTTAGTATAAAACCCTATGTGTTTTGAACCCTGCGCCTATTTTTCTATGTTTAACTTAGTTGCTTGATCTGAGTGTCAATCACTACTTCCAGAATGAGAATGAGCTCCCCGTTATCGCAAAGTGGTGGTAACTCAATTGATAGAGCTATGTGCAATCCAAAACCCATCGTTAGACATGATACATGGAAGATTGTGGATTTTGTTGCCCTCCAGAAGCTCAACCTCATAAGAACTTCTCCAACCCTCCTGATCACCCTATATGGTCCATAAAACCTAGGTTTGCGTTTCTCTTCTCCACTTTTTTTGAGGGAAGATTGTCTATAAGGTTGCAATCTAATGAAGATAATATCTCCCACTTTGAATGATCTTTCAATCTATTTATTTTCTGCATATATCTTTTTGTTGATTTTGAGCTTGTTACAAATGTTCTTTGAGTGTCCTCAATACTTCTTGGCTCTATTTTATCAGATCACTGACTATTGAAACTCTAGTATTAGTAATAACCAATTTTTTAAATGAAATAGATTCATAACCATAGAGTGCCTTGAATGAAGACATGCCAATTAACATGTGGTGAGTGGTATTGTAGCAATACTCTCCCAAATATTTAGCCACTTGATCCATGTTGACTGCTGACCTGAGACATAGTTATGCAAATAGCCCTCTACCCATTTATTCACAATTTGAGTTTGGCCATTAGTTTGTAGATGATATCTAGTGCTAGGAGTGAGATTAGTACCGGTTAGTTGAAATAAATTTTTCCCCCAAAAAAAGAAGAAACTGACTGCCTCTATCACTTACAATGTTTTTGGGTAGCCATGCAACTTGAAAACCTCTTGGAAGAACAATAGTACAATATCCAGATCTTTGAAGTCATTGGGAATCAAAAAGAAATGAGAATACTTAGTCAACATGTCAACTAAAATATAGATACAATATTTTCCTTGCACTCTAGGCAATCCGGAAATGAAGTTCATGAATATACTCCCCCAATTGTGCTCCAAAATGGGAAGAGGATGCAACAATCCGGAAGGAAATTCTTGTTCTCCCTTATTTTTTTGACATGTAAGACATTACCTAATGTATGAGAGAACATCATCTTTGAGTAATTTCTAAGAAAATATTTCTTTGATATGCTAGAAGGTCTTATAGTATTCGAGATGCCCTATTTTTGGTGCATTATGGTAAGCCTCCAAAACCTTTTCTTTCACCTTTGACTCAGAGATCAAGAACACTCTTTTTCTTGAAGAGAATCAAACCTTCCACCACCGCATACATTTCATCCTTCTCTACACCTTCTAGGATTCCGGTAGCAAAGATTCCTCAATAGGCTCCTTCATGATGGATTCCTTCCATTCAGCTAATGTAATTGTCATATGACATAGCATGTGATGCAGGAGCATCTAGGGCAATTGGCAATCATGTGTCAATAAAAAAAGAGGTTAATTTTTGTTGATAATTTTTGGATTTTAGAGAGTTAATTTTGGTTTTAATTTCATGTTGAAGGGTGGAAAATGATTTATCTTTTAATAATTAATATTGTCAAATAAATCTCCTTTACACATTGACAAGTTGTCGTAGTGGGTGAAAAAGCAAGAAAAACCAGTTTTAAATATTTTAATTGCAAATTACCTAAAAATATATATGAGGTGTTGGGATTTGAAAAGATGTCTTTTTAAACACTCCACCATGATCCCTAAAAGTAGGGGCTAAGGATATGGGCTCCCAATCTTGCCTTGATTTTTCTACTTTTTTGGGAGTCAAAAGGAGAAGGATAAAAACTAAAATTCCTATCTTTAGTGGGCTGCTTGTAATGCATTTTTAAATTTTTTTAAATTATTTTTTTGAGGGTCTGAATGTGCAGCTACAGGGGTAGGCATACCATATTGGAGAAGGAAAAAAATAAATATAAAATTAATTCTATGATAAGAGGAGTTAAGCAACAAAAAACCCATTTTGATTGAAATTGTTTTGAAGAGGAATTGAAGGCACAAAAAAGCAAGGGCATAGCATTATTTGGGAGAGAATTCTTGGATATTTGTTGCAGTTTGAGACTGATTTACAATAGTCCCTTAAGGTTTCAAATCAATAGATTGAAGCTATAGAAGTTGTAAGTGGAGTTGAGGTGCTGGAAAGTGAATAAGTTTGTAGAAGCCCACATACTTGAGCATAGTTTGTGTTTGAATGTTATTAATTTTTATATCATATGTTTGTATGGATTTTATTTTATGTTCATTAGTCCTTTTATGATTAAAAATTATTCGTAATCAAATTTCATTAATTGAGCAATTTGGTGGTTTCTTGTGCAAACAATTTATTGAGTTCAATTTATAATCTCTTTTTTTTGTTTAAGATATTTTTGTGAGGATTTTAGAGAGGGTTTAGAGTGTATCAAGATCTCTCTAAATTAGTGATATCAAAGCAAGAATATTTTGAGTGTGTGAACAAACTGCCGAATAGAGGTAGTTTGCACCAAGATTGAGCTTGTGGGTGTGTAGAAAAATGCATGGGAGAGGAGCCCATCATGGTAGAGGTAGAGGAAGAGGAAGAATGAATTTTTTTTCCATGATGAAGGTTTCAAAGCTTTGAGAAGGCAAGAGGAAACAATTCAAGAAGAAAGAAGAAGAGGGTTTGCAAAAAGAAGGGAACAAAAGAATGATGTGGAAGAAGAAGAAGCTCCAGATAATGCCAACCTAACAAGTGAGTAGAGAGATGAAGTTGCAACAGTTGCCAATGATCCATTGTTGAGAGTCCTATCAAAAATGGGGAAAAGAACAAAGATTGATGTTCCTACCTTTAATGTAAATTTGAATGTAGAAGAACTTATAGACTGGATAGATGATATGGAGGAGTACTTCGAGTTTGAATAAGTTGGAGACCCAAACATAGTAAGATTTTCTAAGACAAGATTGAAGGGATATGCTTCAATTTTGTGGAGAGAAATTCAATTGGAAATAGAAAGAAAAGGGAAGGAGAAAATCACAAGGTGAGACAAAATGGTAGAGAAAATGAAAAGAAAATTCATTCTAGTGGATTATGAGTTGGATTTTCTCAAGAAAATGCAAGGATTGTGGCAAGGAACAAAGACAGTGAAGGAGTACATAGAGGAGTTTCATAGGATTCTTATCCGAATAGGGCATTCAAAAGCCACCAAAGAGAAGGTGTCAAGGTATATCAATGGTCTAAGACTAAGCATTCAGAAGGATATGACATTAGTGATGGTTCTAACCATGGAGGATGCATACCAAGTTGCCTTAAAATTTGAAGAAAGAATAAATACAAGATTTGATAATAAGCAAAGAGGAAAGGGTAAAACTAATGTACAAAAAATAGAGGAAATAAATCAGATTGGAGATATTAAGGGCATAAAGAATGAAAGAGGTGAGAGTTCGAATTAGTCTCATGATCAAAATTTTAGAGGGAAGGAAGATTGGGTAGAGAATTTGGAAGAGGGAATTACAAAATAACTTGTTTAAGATGTGGAGAAAAAGGACAAAGATCTTAGGAATGTCCAAAACTAGAGAGGATGCATAGGAGGGCTAAAAAAAATACAAGTGCAAAAAATGTGAATGAGGAAGATGCTAAGTCTTCACATTCAGAAGAGGCAGAGGATGGAGAAGTACTTGTTTCAAGAAGGGTCATGATGAATGAAGGAAAAGAGCCAGATCAAAGGAAGAGCTTGTTCTAGACAAGATCTAAGTGTGAAGGTAAAGTTTGTAATGTTATTATTGATGGTGGTAGTACTAACAATCTTATTTTTAAAGAAATGTTAAATAAGTTGTAGTTCAAAAGAAGAAGACAACCACATCTATACAGGATTGCTTGGTTGCAAGATGATTGTAAAGTTTTGGTAAATGAACAATGTCTAGTAAAATTTAAGATATGTTATTATCATGATGAATTTTTATATGATATAATGTCTGTGGATGTTTTTCAATTGTTATTGGGGAGGCCAAGTGGTAGTTTGACAGGTGTGCAGTGCATGACGGGTATGCCAATACATACTCCTTGACGAAAGATGGAATCAAACATAAGTTGAATCCCTTGAGTAAGGAGGAAGGAAAGGTATGTAATAAAATTAGAAATTGTTTGGTTAATGGAGTTAAACAATTAGTAGAAGAGGATGAGGATGCATATTTTTATTTTTTGATGCAAATTGCAGTAGTATGGATTGCACTCAAGAAAGGTAAAGTGAAGGTTTAAAAGGAGAAAGAGAAGGTAAAATCTAATTTTTGTGAGAATACATAGTTGAATCTGATTTACTTGAGCATGAAAATATTAGTGTAGAATAAAATATTGCAAAAATGAGTACATTGTTGAATGAAGGTACTATAGTTTTAATTAAGGAAGAAGGTGAGAAAGTGAATGTTGATTTATTTGGTGAGCTTCTATTTGCATTAGTTGATGATTTCTCATGTGATAAAGAGATTTGTATTGATGACAATTTATTGCAAGGTGGAAGGGAAGAGTATTGTGATAGTGTTATTGAAATTGAAATGGATACAAAGGAGAGGGATGGAAAGGATCTGAGTATTTTGATTATGTTACTAATATTAAATTTGTAGCTAAAAAATGCTTTTCAGGAGATATAGGGAAGGAGAAACACATGGAACAAATAGAGGTGGAAAATGAATTGATTGTTGCAATGATAATAGAGGGAGAGGCAATGCATGAGTTTCCTTGTTTTATTGAAGAAGATAAAATTTGTGATTATTATTTTCCATCATTTCATAGTGCAAATTGGTGGGAGTTGGAATTTGTGAAAAGAGGAAGGAAGAGAGGAGGAATGAAAGATGGAAGAGACATCAAGTTGCAAGGATAGGTGATAAATAAGGTTCAGGTGAATAAGGTAGCAATATGGGTTCATAATGAGCATCAAATCTAATTTTTTTAATGAGTCAAACTCATGAAAAATTTCTTTTCTACCATGGGTGTTTGATGTAGGAGCATCCAGGGCAGTTGGCAATCCTGTGTTAATAAAAAAAAAGAGGTTAATTTTTGTTGAGAATTTTTGGATTTTGGAGTGAGTTAATTTTGGTTTGAATTTAATGTTGAGGGGTGGAAAATGATTTATCTTTGAATAATTAAACTTGTCAAATAAATTTCCTTTACACATTGATAAGTTGTCATAGTGGGTGAAAGAGCAAGAAAAAATAGTTTTAAATATTTTAATTGCAAATTACCTAAAAATCTATATGAGGTATTGAGATTTGAAAAGACGGAGTTTTAAAAACTCCACCATGACCCCTAAAAATTAGGGGCTGAGGATGTGGGCACCCAAGCTTGCCTTGATTTTTTTGCTTTTTCGGGAGTCAAAAGGAGAAGGAAGAAAATTGAAATTCCTATCTTTAGTGGGCTGTTGGTAATGGATGTTTTAATTGATTTTTTGAGGGGAATAATGTGTAGCTATAGGGGTAGACATATAATATTGGAGAAGGAAAAATAAATAATATGAAATTAATTCTATGACAGGATTTAAGCAACAAAAATCCCATTTTGATTGAAAAATGTTTGAAGAGGAATTGAAGGCACAAAAAAAGAAAGGGAATAGAATTCTCTAGCAGGGAATTATTGGATGTTTTTTGGAGGTTGGGACTGATTTACAACAGTAATTTAAGGTTTCAATCAATATATTGAAGCTACATGAGTTGTAAGTGGAGTTGAGGTGCTGGAAAGTGAATATGTTTGGAGAAGCCCACATACTTGAGCATAGTTTGTGTTTGAATCTTATTTATTTGTACATTAGAGGCTTGTATGGATTTTATTTTCTTTTCATCAGTCCTTTGATGACTGAAAATAATTTGTAATTATATTTATTTAATAGAGCAATTCAATGGTTTCTTGTGCAAACAATTTATTGAGTTTAATTTGTAATCTCTTTATTTTGTTTAAGCTATTGTTGTGAGGATTTTAAAGAGGGTTTAGAGTGTATCAAGCTCTCTCTAAATTAGTGCGGGTCTCCTTGAGAGTGAATATTCCACTACATTATTCTTTCCCTTGATATATTCAATGTCAAAATCATATTCCTAAAGTTTTCTCTCCCACTTTTGTTGTCTATCATTCAGGTTTTGTTGACTCAAAAGGAACTTCAGACTGCTATAATCTGACTTGACCAAAAATATTCCACATACCAGGTATTTCTAAAACTTCTCCAAGGCATGCATTTTTCCAACATCTCTTTATCATATATGGAATAATCCCATATCCAAGTCTTCTAGATCATGAAATTCACCAGATTCATCTGACTCAATCTTTAGCAGAGGTAACCTCTATGTAGTGAACTTGTCCCTTTCCAAGACATCTATATCTTGGAACCCATGGTTCTCTATAGGAGAATAAAAGCTTCTTCATTTGAAGCTCATTCCTTGTCTCTTTGTCTACCTTCTTTTCCATATTAGGAGATGCATTGCTGGGTGCAAGTGCTGGTGCAGGTTGTGATCTCTTCTAATGCCATATATTAGGTTTTGTTTTCTAAGGAAAAAATTCTTAGGATTTGATGGTTCAAAGGTTAGATCCCTTTTTATAGCCTCTTGAAGAGAGTAAGTGAAAAAGATTTCACAAAACCCCTGAGAGGTTCAATGAGTCCTGAGATGAAAATATGCACTATCCTCTTCTTTGATAGTTCTAGAACCATCACCACCATCGTTTGAAATTATAGAAGGTTAAATTATCAACTAAATTGTTCTATTTGATCATGGAAAAATTTCTTAAAAACTCTTCTTCATCCTTCAGTTCAAATCTATCAAGTGTCCTCTTCTTGAATTCATCAAATCTTTGTATCTAACCATGACCTAGAGTAGTGTGACAATGAAACCACCATTCATATGCTTCTCCTTCCAGATTTAGGGAGGTGAATTGAATTACATATTTCTTATTCATAGGGTTGATCATGAAATATGTTTCCATCTTTTGTATCCAAGCTCTTGTTGAGATCTTATTACTCCCATCAAAAAAAGTTGCTACAAGCTTCCCCAGCTTGTGCTTTAGGTCCTCTCTCTTGTACAATACTTTCTTTTGTGGTTCACTCTTCCTTCCAACTTCCATGTATTTCACTTAGGAAAATTTCAATTTGATTTCATCTAATAGAGATTGATATTCTCCATGCCACTTACAAATCTTTTCTGGATTGAAAGCACTAGTGTCTACTAGGTCACCCCTATCTTGCTCAATTTATAGAAGGAATAGTTTTTTTGAGGGCCTTGTAGGAGCACTGGTGGTTCTACCATCACCTCCACCATTTTTTCATGATGAGCTTCACCTCTTGGACCATTTTGATTTGCATTTCCTCTTGATATTTTATTCGCCAAGATCTTCAAAACACCCCTTAATTCTTCTAGGGTTGTGGGGATATCCCTTAACCCTCTTGCGATCTTATGAATTTTAGTGATTGTTTCTTTGATTATTTATTTTTCCTCTGCCATTTCGATCTAGATCTTGATTTAACCTCTGCGATCTCTTCTGATATAGATAATTTCCCTATCGCTCAACATCAAACATTAGTAAAACCCTAAACCCTACAAGTTGATAGAATCATGCTTTGATACCATTGAAGTGTCTCAGACATATAATTTAACACAAAATACTTATTTACATATTGGAATTCAATGAAAAAAAATATACCAAACATAAACACTTGAAGTCATAGATTGATAAGCCAATTAGATCATCCAACTGATGCAAATATATTTAGACCAAATAGAAACTTCTTACATAACTTCTTTGAAGCACAATGTGATCTGTAAGGTGAGAAATCTCTCAAGAACCAAAGGGGTTTCATCATATGATCTAGGTAATAACTAGGGTTTCATCTAATGACTACAACTCCTATGGGTTTTCGTCCATAAAAGGGTTTAGAACATACTGTTCAAATTTTATGAAAGAAGGAAACATAATAATCTGATGCCTAATACAAATTTCAATTACCTATACATATATGCTACTAATTCCCTTAAAGGAATAGTTCAACTTGAGCCAAAGTGGCGCTAAAGCCAAAATTCAAATATCTACATGCTACACTTAGGCCAACCTTAAGACCTAAAGGCAATTTCCACTTGGGACCAAAATCCTGCTACAGACCTATCCGCATGCTCCTTGGATCTCCTCCCTTATCCTCCCACTCTATAATTATCTTTGCATTATCTGGAGAACACTCATACCCTTTACCTATGGAGATTACTATTGGGAATCCAGTGCAAACACATTCTGATAACGAGTTCTCACTGGGATTGCTTTGTTCTTCTAGATCTTCAAATATGTGGTGGATATGGTCTTGTAGATTGTGTGTTTTAAACCACAACCTAAAATGTCCTCTTGTGGTAAGATGTGGTATGATCTCTCAATTAGGATATAAGCATGGTGAAGCTCGATTGTGACATAGAGCAATCTTATGAAATCGATATCTCTCCAGATATGGATCCTCTTTTCTTGAATTTTGGATATGAGATGCACTAGACACTAAAGAGATTTTGTTCCAAATCGCGGCATGTGCAAAAACTATTCTATGGTGAAATGTGATAGAATGAATGGGTCCCACTTTGTAGCTACCTATTCGAAAAGGGGGACATGCTACATTAGGAGGTGAAGACTCATGAAAGTGCTCAATTTTATTATGATCATCACCAAACAAACAACTTGAAACATCAACCAAAGACTTTAAGGACATCCATATTTGACCAAAACACATATCCATGATGAAATTTTTGAATATGAAATGAAAAATTTAGATGATAATTGATTGATTTTAGTTGCAAAAAACTGAAAATGATCTTTTGAATGCGAATATTAATTTCAAATAATGCATTGTTTTTCACCAATTAAGCTAGATGCAAAAAACTACAAAAATATGCAATTTTTGAAATTGAAACATAGATCTGTAGGTTGGAACAAAGTGATACTATAGAGATAAAACAATCTGCAAAAAATTAGAAAAGCACTTGTATTAGGACAAGTTCACCCTAGGGCGAATGAGTCTTGGGGTATGGTTCTGAAAAATTTAAATATGAGTTTTTAACTTGATATTTAAGTTCATTGTTCCTAACATCAAACAAATTCTTCAGTGACAATTTTTCCAGAATGATGATGGAAATGTAAATGCAATTTTATGACAATATATGAACAAAATGATAACTTTTTTGAATGCAATTTTGAATGAAATTTTGGCCTAAATGACTGAAACACACTTTTATGCAATCTACTATATAAAATGTATGCAATATTTTTGAATTTTTATGAGATTTTAAATGATGCAAACATGCAATCTAACCCTAAATGAAGAATATAAACACAATGATGCAAAATCTAGATTTAGGGCTTCAAGGATCTTTAAATTAGAAAAGTATGATGTACAATGTTAGGTTCACCAAAATGAAATGTTGGGAAAGAGGGGAGACTAAATAGGACTTTAAAGATCCACAATATGTGTCTTTCCCTAGGGGCATTTCATTAGGAAAGATATCACAAGGTGTAATGATTGAATTTTGACCTCAATGGTGAGTTTATCAGACCTAGATCTCAGTCCTTTAAGACAATAGGGTAGATCTAAAACCTAATCAAATGATTTTAAATGTCCAAACTTAATGCACAATAAGACCTAGAACATGAAATGCAATTTTTTAAGCTACAAAAATAGAAAATATAGTTTGCAGGTAGATTTGAGAAGGGTTTGGACACATGTAACTGATGTAAAAAAGTTGATTTTGAGCACTGTTGAAGGATAGGTTTACCCTAGGGAAAATGGGTCCCAGACAGGGTGTCCAAAAATAATTTTTCCAGTCCTTTGAAGTAAGATCTGAGAAGCTATTTTGTACAAGTTTCACTATTAGAAAGCTAAAATTAATTTCTATACTTGAGTTTCTATGATTTGACAACAATGAATGCATCAAATGAAACAATGTAAAATTATTCAATCTTTCTTCAACTTGTAATCTACACATACACAAAAAGGAAGAATTTGTTTTATTTGTATGGGGGTTTACCTTGGTCAAACCCCAAGTTTGGTAATCAAACCTTGATAAAAACATAATAAAAATTGACAAATAAAAGGAATAATGAATGAGACAATGCTTGCTACAACTCACCAAACCTTTAATGGCTATCCTTAGAGGATTGAAGTCACACACATCACTCCAATGATTAATGTTGCTTTGCTTGATTAATTGGACACTTGAAAATGCTTGGATGCTTTAGGATCAACAATGCATATTATCCTTCACAAGATGACATGAATGCACATGTACTTTGACATGTTGATAGGATCTTGATTTGTTGCAACAAATGACAGATAAATCTGCTTTTGAATGCTCTTGACAATAATATTTTCTCAATAGGAAGTCTTGATAATGTTGCTTGGTGTTCCTTCAAAAGTCTCAGATCTCAAATGATAATATAACTATTTATTTATAGGTGTTTATCTAATGTCCCAAAAATTAGATTTCAAAAGCCGACAATTGCATATGAAATTTGAATCATTAAAATGTTGCCAAAAACATATGTAAAATTGGGTCATGATACTTAAGGAGGACCCATTTTCCCTTGGATGAATGGGTCCTGGACTAAAATTCCAACACTCATTCTCCAATGTGATTTAATTATTAATTGCGTTTTTTAAATTTTGGTTTCCCTTGAATAGAAAATAGGATAAATAAGGCTTTGGAATGCATAATTTAGGTAATTAGAAGCTTAATTAATTCTAATTAATTAAAGGACCCAAACAAAATGTGAAATTGTAAAGATATACAATTTCCTACACTACAATAAATAATTAGTAAATAAAAAAATAAAAAATATGTATTTATGTTTGCATGTTGTAATCAATAAATAGTTTTAATTTAATTATACTTACACATGTTAAAAATATTATTATTACGTATAATATATATGTAATATCATTTTTATAAAGATACATTCTTTTATAAATATTTCATATATCGAAATAATTATATGTTTACTTTAAAATTATTGATTTATTTATTTTACATTATTTATATAAAATAATATTTTTTAAATAAATAAAAGAAACAAACTCTTAAACATCTATCCAACATTCATATGCATTTATATACATTTCAACCAACATTAATACAAAAGTACATGTAATCCATATATTTTATTGATATAATATTTTTTACTTTGAAATTGAAATTAAGGCTTTCTTATTTCACATCGAGTCTTTGTTCATATGAAATTTTACATTAAATTCAGGCTAAATGTTAAATATAATATTAAAAATATATTACATATAATAATATAAATTTTTTAAAGTTATAAAATATAATATATATTAAATTTATTAATATGTATAGTAATATTTTTTTAGTCATTATATATATTATTAGTATTATTAGACGAAATTATAAATGAATCCATGAGCATAATGGATCCCAAGGATACAATTTCCATGATCACAATGATTTAGTAGAGGTTTGAACTTTGTAGTTAGGAAAATAGTGTTACAATTTAACCATTACATCATGTGATGAATGGCATATATAACAATATTAATATGTACATAAATATTTAAAAAATATATATCTAGTATAACTAAAAGTAACATATAAGTACATAATGTTTATTACACTTTTCAAAGTAAAAATAAAATAAAATAAATACAAAAATAGAGAATGATAACTTTTCTAAAAGTAAAATTCAAAGTTACTTACAATTACGAAAAACATAACTCTTCAAATAAGAATAGAATAAAAACATACAAATTTTACTGTCACTATAAAATAGTTATAAAATAAAATAAAATAACTTTTAAATAAATAAAATAACTTTTATATAAATAAAATAACTCCGAATTGATATTTATTGATAGTAATTTAATAACAAAATCTAATTCTAAAAATATACAAGTTAAACACTAAACTTTTGCTAAATTTTTGTAATAAATTAGTAGTATTATATTTTATTTTTAGTTATTTTAATCACTTATTAAACACAATTTGATAAGATAGTCACAATTTGATAGGATAAATGCAAATTGTCAAAAAGATTGGGGGAGATGATCCACTAGTTGAGCATCCTAACTTTGTGCTTCTCAAAATCCTAGTTGAAAATTTCAAATCACTCCCGATTTTTACATCTTACTTGCAAGTCCCTGCTTATAATTAAAGCTTCATGACCATATCATCAAATATGATGCCACATCAACATGCATTTTTTGAGGTGTCTAAAAACACAAAAAAGAAGTTAGACTGATAGTTGTGCACTAAGTCATGTTTTATTAAAGCATTGATATGAGATCAAATGATTTGTTGATTTTTAAATCTAAAGAATACATTTCATTCATTATGGGTACTCATCATAAACACTAACAACTTTAAAGTCACAACTATTCATGCAATATTATTAGAAATATTGAACATTAAATCGAAAAATTCTATAACAATAATTGGAACTACTCAACTACTAGATATTTTTCCTAACACATTGATCATAATGTAAGTGCATTTTATAGTGGAAACTATTATGACTATAAAAATCTTAATCATAATGAAACTAAGATTATAAAATGTAAGTCTTTGACAAAATAAATATTCCTTAATCTTTAACTCTCAAATCCAAAACAATATTTAAAAGAAACTCACATAATGAAACTAAGATTATAACATTTAAGACTTTGACAAAATAAATATTCCTTAATCTTTAACTCTCAAATTCAAAACAATATTTAAAGGAAACTCACATAAACAAAAAATACTTAGAATTGAAAATGAGAAATTGAAACACACATTTCCAAGAAAAGATTCGTGTTGTAGGTAAGTAGGTAGACACTCCACGCTGGGTGATTCCACAATAGTGGTTTACATTTTTTGGGCAAACTGGACACTGTAGTTATTATTTTTAACTAAATCTTCATATTTGGGCACCTATAGCGACTAAACCGTGAGGAATTTGAAGATGATGAAAACTAGAGTCTCATCACATTTTGTCTGTAGATTCTAAAAATATTTTTTTTCAAAATTTTTGGAATCAGATTGCACTTTTTTTTCCATCTCCCATGAAAACTGGTTTTTTTCAAAAAACAACATTTTTAAAAAGTGACGCTCACCGTATACAACATAAATTTTTTTGTTTAAAGGATAAAATTCTAATTTTTTTAAATTTAGATTTGTAACTATGATATCTAGCACTTGCATTTGGTATCATAGATTTTTATTGAATATTTTTTTCTTAATCAAGTTTCGAAGTCAAACCAATTGCAATTTAGACATAGGCGGACTGTATACAACATAACTTTTTATGTATGTATCAAAATTCATTTTTTCTTTTTTTAATGGATCAAGGACAGCAATACCCAGCCTCAACATATTTTTAAAATTTTTATTTTGATAATCTGCTATTTTTTCACATGTGTAGACTAAAGAGCTTCATTTTTGGTGAAAGACCTATGTTTAATAAAACTAAAAAATAAAATACATAATAAAACCAAAACATATTAAAATTTAATTCGTTGGATAGCTCATTTTGAGGACTACCATTTTCTAGTTGGGTTTCTGAAGTCTTCTGCATTTTCATTTTCAAATTGAGCTTCGAAAGACAATTTTTTACAAAAAAAATGAATTTTTTAGGAGATTGGGAAATAAGGGTGTTCGGCCGAACCTTTTAAAGGGGTTCGGTCGAACATAGGTTCAGCCGAACCTATATTTGGCCGAACCCCTTTAAAATAATCAAAAAAATTATTTTAATGGGGTTTGGCCGAACCCCACAAAATTGGTTCGGCCGAACCCCCTCACTATACATCCGGAAGTCAAACATCTTTTCCAGGTTTGTATGCATTTTTCCGAGCTCCTGTGTAAACAACGATGACGGCGACCCTCGTGCTTCCAACCCTGTCAACTGAAAAAGACATTTTACAGTTTAAAAAATGATGAATATTTTGATAATGTTTGTTATTGTTGTGAATATTTTGATAATGTTTGTTATTGTTGCATTTGTTTTTACTGTTATATGTTTTTTAAAGTTTTTTCAAGTTTTTGTGACAATTTTTTTGCATTTTGGAGAAAAATTTGTTGTTGGTTTAAATCAATCATTTGTATTTTGAAGAAGAAAATGGGACAAAAAGCAAAAAGAAAAAACAAAGCTCAACAAAAATTTTCAAAAGATAAAGAAGAAAATAGACACAAACAAAATTTGACAAATTATCATAGAAGGAAACAAGGTACGTGTTTATTTCTTCTTTTTCTCGTCAAATATGGGTAAATTTATTTATTTACAATTTAGCAGGTTTATCATATGTTTTATCTAGCAACAAGGAAAAATGCATTAAAATACATCAAATAATTGATATATAAGAAAATTGAAGGTTCCTCATATCATTTTTTTGGAAATGAAAACTCAAATGCACATCATCAATGAGTTCTATAAAACTAAAATCTGCAAGTTATCACTAGATTTTATGAATCCTTATACTAAATATTTTACTAGTTTTGATATACAATATATTCTCTTTATTTGTATTTTTTTGTGGCACCCAATTTTGCATCTATCTATGTTTATGTCATTCTTTAAATTATTATATTTATTTCATCCAATTGTGCATCATCAATTATATAGATATGGTAGAAACACCATCTTTCACCAATATTTCCTCCTCTATCTTGGTATCTCCCTTTGTATCAATACATGAAAATCAATAGTAGGGAAATCATTATGTATAACCAAATTGGATAAAAGAAGATGACACAAGATAATTCAACAAAAAAGAATTTCTAAACTCATCTAAAAAACCTAAATAGTGATAATTAGTTGAGAAGGTGGGGATAGCTCAAACACCCCACAAACACACAAAAATTGGTAAAAATTATTAATATTATAATAAATAGAATCATACTAGTTAACAATAACTATTTTTGGATTATGATAGATTTAACAAGTACGACGAATATACACATAAAACATACATTAACTAAATAAGATTATATGCGAGGAACATATAATGTAGAAATATGTATCTAAAATAATATTTTCTAAATTTTCTAACACATAATCTTACATTAGAATTAGAATATTCTTCATAAAAATGAAATAATTCTTTAAAAAATAAACATATTGATAGTAAAAATAAAAATGTATTGAATTTGATTACCTAAATAAAAAGTTGAAAGTTTTAACTAACTTTATTCCTAGATAAGATTAATAACACAAAAATACTATCCAAAATAGATAAATCAACAAGTGTAAATGGTCTTATCTAAATTGGTTTCACCTATATAAACTATGTAAACTTATTTTTCCTATAAAAAAAAGTACTATATTTTTATTAAACAAAATATTAAAAATGGGATTTAATTATAAACAAAGAAAAACCTAGAATGAAAGTTGAGAAATAGATATCTTGAATCATGTGATAGGAATCTAGAATATGAATCAATAGAAGATAATAAAAATTAAATCATTTTTTTTAGATGGTAGCGTGACTACATTAAGACCTCTATATAACTACATAGATTTTTGTCAAGTACATAAAAAATACCAGTTTATGCAAAAAATTGAAAGTCTATAAAATAAGAATAAAATACACAACCAATAACAAGAAACTAAATAGTAGAATAACACATAAATTTTATAAAATAAATTAAATGATATAAAATGGTCATAATATTATTTAAACTGAAATCTAAGATAATATAATTATGATAGATAGGAAAAGACACAAAACCTTCATATGAAGAGATTTCCAAGAATACATGTAGCTAGTTCCACAAAGGGAAAGGGGTGAATTTTGGTTATCTTACCAATATTGTCAAATCCCTAATTTGGTATTTTTACCTCCACAAATAATCAAATAAAAATACATTAAATTAATATGGTTGTGCTCTTATCCTATGTGCATCTAGAACTAAGATGAGTGCAACATAAAAAAATATATATAATCTATAGCAATAAGTGCATCCCTTAGATATATGAAACAAGAAAATTTGAGAAGATGGATCAACAAGCATTTCCAAGAGAGATATGAATCTACAAGAAGAAATATGAAAATTTGTGATTATGATATTTTCTTAGGTAGCTTCCTCAATGAATATAGCCATCTAAATATGTCATCTTCTTCTAGACATCTCTTTCTTTTGCTATAGATTCTTATCATAATCTTAATCTATATTCATATTCAAAGATATATGCACTATCTAGCCCTCCATGATGTATAAAATGTTAATTCTTCTTTTTGGGAGTCAAATATTTCATTACATTCTACATGAACCAATTTTTGAGATTAAACAAAATTTTAAAAGCACCAAAGAGTCATTTTGAATCTCAAACACCGCAAAGTTTATTTTTCCTTTAAACCCAATAGGTTTAAGACCTTTATATTAGATACCATGTGCTAATGAAAATTTTGGATCTTCTCCCTCATCTAGTACTATATCATAGGGAGTATCATGTAAATTTGGTTTCCCAAGCTCCTCCCAATTTATTTTAAGAATCATTTTAACATCTACTCCCAAGTTTATTAATATATTTTTCATCCATAAAAATGAGTTCTATATGATTGTGCCCATTTAAAAATATTAAGATGTGAAAGAGATGCATTTTGTTGTAATTATCATGTTCTTAGAATGAATGTCTATTCTAACATGTTCCAAGCCAAAAATTAAATTATGAGTGTTGAAATTTATATATATTTGTTGTTTTATAATTTAAAAATTAGATTTTGTTCAGTATTAATAGATAGGGATTGAAGGTTGAGACACAAATCCTAACGATCTCTCGTAATGGGATACCTTATCTAGAAGAAAAATAAAATATTTAAATTTACTAGATCTTGACTATCTACTTAGGTACAAAGAGGCTCATAGACTTACAACGTGCTATCTAAGATTTTTGTCCCGGTTTTCTATCTTTTTTTTTAGTTTTTTTTTCCTATTTTCTTTATTTCTATATTAGAGTTTTTTTTTGTTTGTGCTACTAATCTATTTGTTTTAGCATGTGTCCAGCTAGAATTAACTAAATATAATTTTAATTGTTTTTTTTCTTTACAACTTGCATTTTACACGCATTGGTTAAAAAAGAACAGACATGCAAATGCATATGGGTTAAAAAGGACAACACACTTTATTTTTCATTGGGTTTAAAATTAACTCTTAGATAGAAAACACTACAAATGGATAAAATGAACCTTGTGCATTCTTTGTTTGTTCACATTTTGATTTTGGTTTAAAAAGAACACCATGCGAGTGTGATATGAAATATTCATGTGCTTTTTCTTTGTTTTAAAACAAAGATCAATTGAACTATGAATATTTTGGTTCGCTTTTGTTAAGCCTTAGATCTTGGGCCTGCTTTGGTGGGAAAAAGTACTCACCCCAAAGTGACTCAAACCAGGAACGTGCTAAAGCCAAGCGACATCCAACCGGTATATAAATTCGAATGTTAAGGAAAGCTTAGCATTACAGAACTTCCTGCAGATAAGAAATTGACTCCCCAGTACTCTTGTGGTGTGTCGAAACCTGCAAACCCTAACCTCTATAGACTAGGATGATAATGCCTCTCTTGTGGCCTTTTGAACGGGTGCCCAAAATAAATCCTTTGTTTTAGAAAACCACAAACCTTCTATTCTTTGGTGCAGCAACGCTCGTTGCCAAGGCACCCGCACCTGCGCAGTTCTTAGTAGAAATGATCAATCTGTCATGGGAGTTTCATGGAGATTGGAAGCTTGGTTGCCCTGAGAAGTGAGTGCAATGTAAGGGGGATCCCGTGGGGCTAAGCTTCTGAAATTCATTTGCTAAGGATATGCTGTTCGTGGGATCCATAAGAATACTGTCCTTGCAGCCTTAGGATTTTTTTTTTTGTAAATGTCTTCTATGTGGTTGATTTTCATTCTTTACAACACCACGTGTTTGCCAACTATTTTTAGACAACATGAACAAATGAACATCATCCTCCAAATTTGAATCAATACAATCAAACTATCAAGAGTCCCCTAACACCACCCATGACACTAAGTCACAAAAACCTTCCATTAGTCATACCCACCCTAACCTTGACAAGGGAAACCAACCATCCACATCATATCCTAGTCCTTAATTCATGTCATATCCTAGTCCTCCAATCATGTCATATCCTAATCCTCCATCCACGTCATATCCTAGTCCTCCATCCATGTCATATCCTTGCATCGTAGCCAAATTTGGACCTAGAGTTGCATTTGACCTCTTGCATTCTTAACTTATCACATCATATCATACCATTTTCATATATGTCATCTTAGAATCATATCCTTTTCATTGCATCCTAGTCCTTAAATATTCCTACTCTTGCATACATAGAATGTATCATTTCACCTAGGTCTTGCATGTACAACCCCTTGCATATATATCAAGATCATATCGTGCCTAAGTTCCAAGTTGCATACATTCCATGTTCAAAATTTAGTCCTTTGTATAGTCATCATTGATCAAATAGAACCCTTAGCTCTTGCACGAGTTCCACTACTCTTCATAGGTCTCAAAACCAATCCATTTTTTATCTATCGCCCACATCACTTAAGGTTTATCATGGACTTTCAAGTTAGGGAAAATACCATTATCCAAGTGCGTGTCTAGGGAAATCCTTTTGGAGTCCATCATCTCCTGCATACCCTCTCTTGATCAATGTTCCCTTGTGTTCATCCATCATAACACAAGTCAAGCCTTGCACCATAACCAAATTTGGACCTAGAGTTGCATTTGACCTCTTGCATTACGAGTTTATCACATCATATATCATACCATTTTCATATATCATACCATTTTCATATATCCTGGATCTTAGAATCATATCCTTTTCATTGCATCCTAGTCCTTACATATTCCTACTCTTGCATACATAGATCATATCACATAGTCCGTGTATACATATATATCATTTCACCTAGGTCTTGCATGTACAACCCCTTGCATATATATCAAGATCATATCGTGCCTAAACTTTCCAAGTTGCATACATTCCATGAATTTAGTCATTTGCATAGTCATCATTGATCAAATAGAACCCTTACCTCTTGCATGAGTTCCACTACTCTTCATAGGTCTCAAAACCAATCCATTTTTTATCTATCGCCCACATCACTTAAGGTTTATCATGGACTTTCAAGTTAGGGAAAATACCATTATCCTTGCGTGTCTAGGGAAATCCTTTTGGAGTCCATCATCTCCTGCATACCTTCTCTTGATCATTGTTCCCTTGTGTTTATCCATCATAACACAAGTCAAGCCTTGCATCGTAACCAAATTTGGACCTAGAGTTGCATTTGACCTCTTGCATTCTTAGCTTATCACATCATATATCATACCATTTTCATATATTCCATCTCAGAATCATATCCTTTTCAAATGCATTTTTGCCATGGAATTCTTAAGTTCAAGAATCTTTGATTTCATTTGATTTCATATGTTCAACTCCACTTATATATCACCATCTCTCACTTTCTTTGCACAATATTTTGTGATATGTACAAATGGCTCAACAAGCAAGAAGTTCTCAAGTAGAAGTCGAGTCCAATCTAGATATTGGATCAAATGAATCAGTTGAAGAACACATGGACCTTGAAGATAGGGAGGAGGCCTGAGTTCAAGCAATGCATGTTGGAGAGGGGTCGGGATCACTTCCTTCTACACCAATGGATGAGCATATAAAAGTAGCTAAAACAATGGGGAAACAAATTTCTTATAGAAATTTAGATCATTTACTTGAAGTGGATATGGAGAAACTGAAATGTTATGCCGACCAACCTAAAAATACAAGTAAGACGTCAATGACTAAATCTGTTAATAGAATAATCCATGATCATTTCAATCATCTTGAAACACTTGAAAAAACCCAATTGTTATCATGTTTACTTCTTCGTGATGAGATGAAAGAGTCATTACAATTGTTGGGTGTACATTCTACATTGAATAAGAGGAAACACATGAGACTGCAAAAAGATATTGTTGAAAATGTAAAAAAAGGTTTAGATTCCATTGGGAAAGGATCTTGATCAGTGGATAGAACCATTGCAAGAAAGGTGATTTTGACATCTGTTTTAAATAAAGAAATATCCAGAAAAAGAAAAATGTCAGCACTTTCCACTGAATTTGGTTATAGTAGAACCACATTAATAAAATATGAGAAAAAGAGAAAGGTTTTAGATGATAGTTCAGAAGGCAATTGGACAATTATGTGTAGAGCTCCTCGTTCTGATAGAATTGAAGATGCTGTTAGGAACTTGATCTCAAGTTTTTGGAATAATCAGACCCATCCATCATCAAATACTAGAGATGTTATGAGGTGCAGGATTGGACTTGGTATTTATGAAGAACATATTAAACATTGGCTAGACATAACACAACTTGAGATCTATATGAAATTTTGTAATATGTATCCTCATATAAAGATTGGGCAAACAATGTTTGAAAGGTTAAAGCCATACTATGTGAAGATAAACAAGTTTTTTGAAACTTGTTGTTGTCGTTATCACATTGAATTTGATCTCTACTATCAGGTGTTTCGAAAGATGAGAGAAGAAAGATATGGTTTTCAAAAGGCACCTCCTAAATAGGTAAGTTTGTTCATAAAGGATCTATTATGTGATCATGAAAATGGACTTCAAATAAAATGCATAAAAGGACTCTGTGAAACATGTGGAAATTTGGCTAACTTTCCTTCAACAAATGAAAATGTTGACCTAACAAAGACAGTAAATTGCAAAAGTTACAAGTATGTAAAGTTTCAAACAAATTTTGGGAAAGAATCCACAAGGTTAAACTATGTAGAAGAGGAGATACCTATTGGGAAATTTATGGAAGATTTTGCAAAATTGATACAACCATACATACAAAATTCCTTTTATGCTAAGTGGCAAGCACATCAATTTAATACATTAAGAGATACTTTCCCACTTGGAACAGTTCTATTAGTAGTTGACTTTGCAGAAAATTACTCTTTTGTACATCAAAAAGAGATTCAATTAGAATATTACTTTTCAAAATAGGTCACCATTATGGTTCATGTGTGTTATCGACATGCACAATTGGAATTAGATGGTGTTGAGAGTACAGATGAACAACGAGCCATCAAGAAAGAATAACACTTTTATATTAGTGATGATAAAGAGCATGACACACTTTTTGTACAACATTGTTTTACAAAATGTTTTTTTGAGAATTTGAGAAGCAGGGGTGTAAAATTTGAATTTTTTTTTGTATGGTCAGATGGATGTGCGGCACAATTCAAATCATCACGACCATTTTATGCACTTTCTAGATATCATAAAATTTACAACATACCACATGTTTGGAGTTTCTTTGAGAGTGGGCATGGAAAGGGTGAACATGATGGCGCAGGAGCTTGCATCAAACGTGCTTTAAGAAAGCATCAAATGAGTTATTCAGAAGATCATATAGATGATGCACATGATGTTGTTGAATGGTGCAAGAAACACTTTGCATCAAATGAGGTCGACACATCTTCAAGAACAAACCAAAACATTCCACATAGAGTGTTTTGGGAGATATTAGGTATGCATAAATTACATTTAAAAAAAATAAATTTATTTAAATTTAAAATTTACACATGTATATATATATACACACATGTTCAAGTTCATATAAGTTTTTTTCAATTACATTTAATATCTAGGTGTGGATAGAATATCGATGCATGGATGCAAGAGCGTAGAAAAAACAAGATCTTTGCATTGTGTTATGAGTTCAGATAGTCACCCTGGATGGACATTATACATGAGAGATTACTCTTGTTTCTGCACTGAGTGCATTGCGGGAAACTCTCATGCATGCAACAATGAAGAACTTGAATATGTTAGTAAATGGGATATGGTGCCACTATTTGTTTCAGGCACATATGATGAAAATGAGGATGAAAGATTTCAAGACATTCCTTTGATTTCAATTGATTATGACCATATTTCAGGATTGGTTAGAAAAGGTACATGTGTAAGTTTTCAATAATTTAAATATTATATAAATTTAATGATCTTTAACTTGTGTAGAGACAATTCTATTCTTTTTAGAATTTTATTGTGTAAATTTGGTGTATAGGAGATGTTTTTGCAGTTATAGCAGAGCCTGGAAACATAGAAGGTGTTAGCTATTATTTACTGCGTTGCACAAAAGAGAGGAATAAGCTAACACGACCTGAAACAAATGATGGAATATTATTTCCCACAAGTGATTTTGAGTTTCAAATTATATATATACATTGTGTACATTACATTAAAAACATTAAATATATATTGTACAAACCTTGAGCACGCAAATGTTGTACACATGCACATGTATTACCTTAGGTTCATGTTTATCGTGCAGGTTCTGTTGTTGTGCAAGGGATATATCTAAAACAAGTCAAAGTTGTTCAACATGGGATTCATTTTGTGGACTATCAAGTTGATAACAAGGTATATCAATATAGTCACCTTATAATTGCTACCGCCCTACATCTTCATGCAGTTCCACATGCACGTGGATGAAAAAAATGGAGACTAGATAGTGATGACCATCAAAAATTTTTACATGTTATTCAAGAGCGGGTTGAACTAGAATGTTTGAGTTAGATTATATCCATGATTTTCAAGTTCACTTGTACATGTACATACATGTTCAAGACGAGAACTTATAGTAACTTGTTTGAACTTTGGATTGTTTTAGTTACTTAGAATATATGTTGATGACAAGTGTTTTAAATTTGGGTGGACACAAATTAGGGGTTGAAATACATTGAGAAACTTAAATTGAGTAGATATTTCCAATTATATATTTGTTCCATGGAATTCAAGTACTTGTTATGTAAATAATGTGCAAACCTTGTCATAAAAAAATTCATTGGAAGAGTGATGGTGGGAGTAGAAGAAAATTTAGTGTTAGTTTCAATGATCCCCCAAATCTAGCATCTCAACAAAAAAGACAATTGGCACACAAGGAGATGTTACATGACTACATCTCAAGATGTTTCTTCTCCTATACATCCAAGAAAAATCATTGATTCATTAGTCCATGTCTTCTATATATATAAAGTGAATGTTGTCTCAATCTTCTTTTTTGTTGTAGAAAAAGAAACCTAACATATTAAAATTTGTGTCTTGTAGAATGTTGTACCAAACAAAAAATCCCAAAAGTGTCTTGTAGAATGTTTATGCTTCATGTTGGTTGGTGAATAGTGAAAATGTGCACAATTCTCCTCATTGTGCATGTATTTACTTACATTGGTTTAATATATGGTTGCCCCATAAGTATTAGAGAGTGCATATGTATAAGAATATGTCATGTAAATTTATGCTTAAATTAAATTGAGGAATACAATGATTTGATTGGTTAAATTATGGTTGTATCAAGGAAGCATTAAGTCATATTTTTCTTTAGGATTAACACCTTTTTTTCCAAAGTTATATTTGTACCTTCATTGGTTTGAGATCTTTTGGTAGTAGGATTTTGTACCATCCATAGATGTATTCATGTATAGTTGTGTACAACATTTATTTCATGATTTTAGGGTTACTTGGTTACATACATATCTAAGTTGAAATATTCCAATTTTTGCATTGAGAATATGTGGTTACATCTTTCTTTACAATAGATCTTGATGCATATCTTCTATCTTCTGTTTGTGTCTATTAGTTGTCCCATCTTAGAACCACTAAGAAAATAAAATGTCTTATTGAATACTAGGGATTCCTCTTGTTTATTATTTTATTATAAGTTATTACATGCATTGGATACATTTTAACCGAGCAATCCTACATAATTTGGTGCATAAAATCTACATGTATATTAAGATAAAGTTGATCTTCACATGTCAACATAACTAAGTATTCAAAAACAATCAATCACATTTTTAACCTAATTTTACTTTTCTTAAATCATTTTCTACATTCCTCCTCTTCTTTTCTTCCATCATCTTCTATATTTCATATGAAATTTTCCTCATAATTCTTCTTTTGAGAGCTAACTTGTGTATTTTTTACACAAATAATCTCTTCAGTCCAATCATCATCAACCACCTAATATTTTCTTATTCCTCCACCTAATTGAGGCATATCATTACTTTTTTCATCTCTTTTAATCCGTTCTTCTTAAGTTCTTTTTTTTTAAACAATGTTATTCTAAACATCATCTTGTAAGACACTAAAATAATTTTCTCAAACCACTATTATTATTTTATCATATACCATAATTAAGATCCATTATTAAATTCATTATCGTCCATTAATACTTTATTACAATTTAGTGAATTAATTCCTATTATTGTGCTTAAATGATGCATTTTATAATCATTATTGTACATATTTAAATGCTTATATGAGTATATGGTTCTATTTTTATATACATAGAAAGAAAACATTCAAGATCATATATATCCAAGGCATGCATGTGCAAAATATTTATTGTGATCAACATGTGAATGAACTTAATTATAAAGCGGCATTCATTTCCTAAAATTCTACTCTAGAGAGATCGAATGTATACATATATCATATAAACATGTAAACATATCAATATTGATCAATGTATAAACATGTAACATGGTATAAGAAAAGTTCCAAATGTATGTATATCATAAAAGCAAATGTAAGTTAGAGATCATCGAATGTGGAATAAAAAAAAAAACATCATATAAGGAAATGTCAAATACTAAAAATCATCATATATAGCAAATGTAAGTTAGAGATAATCAAATGTCAAATACTAGAAAGATCATCATATAAGAAAATACATCTAATATGCAGGGCCTAATATGAATGTCGACTCCTAGTCGAACGACCATCTGAATGAGAAAGGTCCTGCTCTGATGGATGTGTTGAGCCCTGCAAATAAAATGGTGTACAAAATGTGTTAAATACATATAATTTATATTAAATATGTATCTAGATCTATGCATGTACATATTCATGTACATATACACATGTATATATAAAAATTTAAAACTCACATGTCCACTAGCATCAGATTCATCCATAGAGTCATGTCGATGTGCACGATCTGGAACAAGGCTAGGAGTGACATTAGGTATGCCCACCTACAAATATATAAATTCATATATATCAGTACATGAATATCTAGTTAAATTAAAACTAAAATTTAAAAATAATTATAAAGGAATTGAAACATGCACATGCACATGCACACATACATGCACATCATCTGATATCGGATGACCAGAGTCCTCTGAAACGGTCGCCTCCACCATATCAACTATACGATCAAGCGACAAATCAATATTTGCATCCCTCTAATCTATCTCATGTCATGCCAACAATGATGAGTGGAGATGACTATGTAGGTGAGATGGCATTGACGATAATGAACCGACACCAACCAACATCTCAATAAAACCCATAGTCTGTGCAGCTATCGAATGATCAGATGGTGGATCCTAACGTGCACTAGTACTGGGTTGAGAGTGATGGGATCCTAGAAGTGAACGCCCTCCATGTGCCAAACAATCTCTAACATGCTCTATATCGATCCCACAGTCTGATGCAATGAAAGTATATGCCTCCAAGAGTTCCTTAGCCAAACAAAGCAAAGTCCTGCATGCCATATCTCCTGTAAGTGCCTCAAGCTCTATGGGAGTAGGGATGCCTACTAATGTGAAAGGATCCATGGTGGTCCACTGTGATGAAGATGGCATGGGTTGGGGACATCTAGACATCAAATACTGACCTACACAATTAGTAGATATCCTACTGGTGGCAGCTGCAATGTCACCTATAGTATCAATTGCTTCCTTTTGGGAAGCAACGACAACCTCATCTGCTATGGGGGCTAGAGCTGGGGTGAGAGCAGGAGACCTCTCACCAACCAATACCCTAAACACTGGGGCCGGTCTATCTGCTTGACGATAAGTGGGTCTGTCAGCAATCCTACCACGCCCCTGACCAACATATGGTGGAATGTCTAGGTAGTTGACTTTGAGGCCCAAATGGACCTCAGCATACAACTGCTAAACAAAATATAATGGAATCTGGTCATTGTTTGGGTATAGACCATGTGCTGTGAGAAATCGTGGGTAGATCAATGAGGCCATATCACGATCAACACATCTAGTGACCTAGTATCGCCTAACCTTACGTGTATTTTGATAAAATGGAAAACAATTGGTTTTTATCATTTCTTTGGTCACACTATCCTATATTTGTTTAAGGGGAACCTCACCATGTACTTCTTCCCGCATGCGGGAAAGAATAGCAGCTACTCTATCTGGAGAAAATGCACTTGTCCTCTCAAGTTCATCTCTTAGTTTTTCAAGACTATGCAATATTAACATGCATGGTTCAGAATATATCCCGAGGTTTACATTTTGTGCTAACGAGTCTTTCAATTTATTAATCTCATTATTGGTATTTTCAAACAAAGATTCCAGAGGTGGAGCATCTGCATTATCCATGTTATGTATGTATGTGTACCTAAAGGAGCAATGAGACCTTAGTTTAAATAATATATCTAGATATAAGGAATAGAAATCTAAAACAGTTCTAATAGTTCATCTACTCATCAATAATATTTCCATACCATTAGTTCACAAAACATGTTCAACATCTATCATAGTTTTTAATTTAATCAAAAAATTCACATTACTAGATTGCACAAAAAACATAATCTAAAACAATTATAAAATTTAAATTTACAAGTGTGCGTGTGCACTCTAGAACAAAATGTGTCATTAAAGACAATTTAAAAAACATTGATAAAGGTTGCATCTAAGATTTATTTCCTACAACTAGTAATAAAGGGAAAACATTATTACTTAACATTGAAAATAAAAATGTTGAACATGAAAGCGAAAATGTTGCAAAATGTTATGAAACACCTAGAGTGAAAAGAGTAACATCATAGAAAAATAAGAATTCAAATTTAGAAATATTTTTGAATAATGTAGAAAGGAACCCCATGATATTAAAATTATACTCCATGATCCAATTGTTGATAATATTAATAAAATTGGTAACACACATAAAAAAATGAAAGTCATTGTATCTCCAAGTTACATAAGAAGAGAGAGGACCTTTCCGAATTAGAATACTAACCAAATTTTACAAGAGTGTGGTACAATTAAAATACCAAATTTATCTAAGGACTTATTAGATTTATTTTAATGTGTTAGATACAATGATTGTAATTTATGTAAAAATCACGTTTAAATGAGAAGTGTTTATAATGCGGTGGGTTATCAAAGTTTATATCATGTACCCATTATGGAAGAAAAATGATCTCGGAAATAAAATGTTTGAGAAAAAGAGATATGAGATAGTAAAATACAATTTGAAGAGTGGAGGTGAAGATTCTAGATGTGAGTTGGTCACAAGAGAAGCACTGCTAATTTTATTTATGATTTTAAGAATATTTTTTATAAGTATGCAATACATAGCCCCTATTCTTGATGGTTAGATCAACAAGTCAAGGTGTGCAAGGATTTTTCCTAATTGGAACTATTATAGATATATAGTCAATTTTATATAAAATTACACATTGCAGCCACAAAAAGAAGTTGAATCATATTAATATTACAATTCTATTCATATAAACTATTATTGTTCACATCACATATAGGCATGCCCCTAATAGTAAAAAACAAAATAAGAAGATAGTTAGGGAGCACAATTTTTACATGTTACTGACGATCAATATCATTCGTCATAGTATGTACAATATTGTTTTCGATAATTTTTTGAGTTATTACAAGAAAACATTGGTATTATAAAGGTTCAAAAAATCAGTATTTGGTCAAATAATTATACTGATTAACTCAATTTAATGCTTGTGTATTCATATTGGTTTAGTAGAATACATGCAGAGAAGGTTATACCTTGTATTTGGATTTTTTTAAAAGGTGGGCTACCTTCTTCATGTGGAGGAATTGTGTGAATAATGTCATTATGTGGTTCATTGTACAAATTTTTCTCTTGATGAGGAATAAATAAATACTTAGTAGAATAGTAACTAATATAATCTACAAAGTGCATATTGTGATGTTTTGAAGTTCAATATATTGTACATAAGATTTTGTGGCATGATAGGAGGTGAAGGGATAGAGAGATTTGGAAATGCTAGAGGAATTTTATTGTTAAGTTGTACTATAGCAAGATCCACAAGAATAGGACCCTAGTTGGCAATCTTGTGATCCTCATAACTTAAGTACATTAATTCATTTATTGAGCTATTGAAGATATCTAGTTCTTTTTTTTTTTTTTGATAGTTGTAGCAAAATTTATTGATTATCTCTATGTTATGGTTCTATTTTTCTCTCTTTCAATGATTTTGATTATGTAAGAACAAAAAATGATTAGAATAAATTCATTAAGACTACTAATCTGGATAATTTCACATATGCTCCACATATGCTTGCAACATATGCTTCTATAGAAATGGCGACTTTATATATTTTGAAATGTGTTTACTCTATATAATGATGTATGAGTCATTTTCTTAATCTTGGGGGTGTAGTGTATGAGAGTCTAGAATTGGATCCAAGATGGAGATTTTGTGTGATGAGAAGTGCCTTAGATCCTATCATCACGTGAGGTCCACTAAAAGAATGTTCTTAGTTTGAACACTATTTTTCTCTCTTTACAAAACCAAAATATATTGGGAATCATGAAAATAGTGGTGAGTACACTAGAATATCAATCAAGAGAGGCAAGTACATCAATCCCACAATAGTAAGTATGCTCAAAATTTGACTCATAGAATATGATGTCATTATAGATTTCATTATCTAAAGTTTTCTCTTTATGAGGAATAAATAGAGAATAATTGGAATAACTTGCCTAATGTAATGTACAAAGTACAAATAACTTGATGTTTTGAAGACATGGATATCTTAAAATTTTAATTGAACTATTTTTTGTAGAGGATGTGGTGTTGGGTATTTTTCTTGCAACCATCTAGATATTAAGGAAATCTACCATAATGTCCCAGTCTAGGAATAATGTAGGCAATGGGGAAGTAGCCTATATATTTAGACTAAGGGGGAGAAAAATTAGAGTAGATAGAATGACTTGGATAAAGCCTCCTCTTCTTTGAGCCTTACTAAGTTTGGAAGTTTATTTCCTATAGATCTTAAATATAGGAACACAACTAATTTAGTATATAAGAGGTCTCTAATTTGGTAGTTAGTTCAAATGATGTGAAGTTATAGATATAAGCAAGCTACTCATCCCTATATATATATATTATATTGTGTTTATCAAAATAATAATTTACCTAATATTTATATAGTATCATATAAAATCCTATACAAATACTATGTATTGAATAACACTCTCTAGGGATTTAATAGCTTTATATTACTAAATTTATGGATGATGGAATAAAACCTACTTCACTAGATAATATGACACTAACATACATATTTTTATTTTCTTTCTAAATGAATAGAATGTCCAACCCTCAACTATCAAATTTATCTTGAATACATGAAACCTTAATGAATTGAATAAAATACTAACATTCAAATCAGTCTAATGCACTTGGATTTATCATTTAGAGCTTACACTCTCAAATTCCCTTTTACCCCAATGATGCACCCTAATTGATAATCCACAATCAATTTAAATTCCCCACATTATTTTAGAAATTTTTCTCATCCTAGCATGAACTACATAGTGTAACATAATTTTATAGCACGTCTTAGATGCAAACTAATAAATAATTAATATAAAGAACAAAAAACACAAACTCAAAGATTCCATGAATCCATAAAAAAACTTAAATAAAAATGGAGGTCCATAATACACAATTATAATAAAATGTTTCTTATATGACCTTAATAAAGGACAAATCATCGAGATGTTGAGATTAATGTATCTATATGACCTTAATTTTTTTATAAAAATATAAACTTGGCCAAATGTTTGACTCTAAAAGATAGGAAAAGTATTCAACTAGGTGTTGGGGTTTGTGGGAGTATGAAATAATATACTAGGGAAAAATAAGGTCGAATCCTCTAGCTTTATATATTTTTATTTTTTGGAGAATGAAAAAATGATGTTAGTAGGTATGTCTCAATAGGTAGTTACTCTAAAAATTGATGATGTTAGCATCATATAAAGATGGCATTATCATGATTTTGACATTGTGAAATAAAAGATGGATAAAAATTTAGATGCATGGAATCAATTCTAGAACTCTAAAACACAAGATTTTTTTTTACTAGTAGAGGATGAAGATAATAGGGGTTAGAAAGGGATGGTACTTAAGGATTGGAAAGACTAAATTCCCAATACTACAAGGAGTAAATACAAATAATAAGATTGTGAAGTTGTTGGGGAATGATTGAAATGACATGATGGTTGAGAGATGAAAAAATTGGTGCAAAAATACTTATAGACATTTGGATTAAAATGGATTGGGATTTTTAAGTTTAAAAGGGAGTGGTATGGTAAGATATAACCAAGTCTAAAATCCTATAAAATATAACACTTGAATACAATAGAGCTAAGAGGGGTCAAAGAATATGGAGACAAGAATGGTTTGAATGGAGGGTCAAGCCAAACACTCTAGAAATAGAGAATATTCTAGGTCACTAACAAACACTAAGGATTGGATTACTAGCATGACAACTGCAATAAAATTGAAGTCCAATAGAATCCATACTTAGATAAATTTAACAAAGGTTGAAAGTGGATTATCAAGATTAGTTGAAAGATTATACTTTGAGGATGAAGCCCAATAGACCAATGGAAAAAGAAAAATGGAGATGGTAGAGATGAAATATTGGTATGCAAATCCATCAAAATAACAATATGGTAATTGATAGAAATTCATGAAAATGACCAACACAACTTCACACATAGGATTTTTTTTTTTTTTATAGAAATTGAAGCATCTTGAACTTGTGTAGATATTTGAAAAGAATTTAATAGAGGAAATTATATATAATGAATTTGTTGAAAATGCTTAAATTTTTTTCAAACAAATGCAATTGAAACCACAAATTTTGCAGCAAATATGAGGTATGGAGAACCTTTGATGATGTGTTGCAGGGTTCGCTCGAAGGTGAAGGTGAAGGTAACTGCTTGCTTTGCACGTTTTGTCTTTGGACGCACCTTGTTCGCCGCACGCATTGTTCCGGCCACTGTTCTCTGCTCGGTGAAAATGACAAAGAAGGGTTTGTTTTTTGTTTTAATCTGTGTTAAGGGGGTTCGACCGAACCCTAGTTCAGCCGAACCCTTTTATTTTATTATTAAATATCATAAGTCAATGGGGTTCGACCGAACCCACATAAAGGTTCGGTCGAACACTTGGGTTCGGCCGAACCCCTTCACTTTGTGAAAAAGGGAAAATCGAGTTTTCCCTTCCTCCACAAAAGTGTTCACCACTTATGTGGGTTCACCCCTCCCATTCTATTTTTAAAAGCGTTGTCACTTTGAGCTGGTGAAGCGGTGGAAAGAAAAGATTTTATATTTGTATTTCTAGTGGTTGCTTGTCTATATTATCTTCAACAAAAATTTAGCAGAAAAGTTTGTCTGGTTTGGTGGAAGATTGTTTTTGAAAAGATAAGAATCATTTACAGGGTGTTGTACCCTACACAAGGAGCCACAAGGGACAAAAAAGAACAAGTCTTAAAAAGCTAACACTAAATAAAAAAGGAACAGAGACAACACTTTAACAACACAAAGATCACAGATAGACAACCAAACAACATAACATTGGCACATGCAACAACTAACTGGAATTGTCCCAGTTTTTGAACAGGAAGTCCACAACTTCATCACTGACCCATTCTTGGTTTTCTTGGTCATTATTGCCCTCCAACTCCTCCTTGATAACAATGGACAGGGTGCTAGTAACGAAATGACCCAACTTCATTGTGAAGCAGATCAAACCTCAAAACCTTTTGTTGAGCGTGTCCATCTTCTTCTCCAAAGCACTGGGCTCCTCCCCAACATCCATGGTTCCCGGGATCTCGTCAGGCTCAATGAACAGGGGGTGCGAAGAGTGAGAAGTTGAAGTCTCTTTCGGTAACTTGTTGTCCTCTAGGGTAAACTGGGGCCCTTCCACATTTTCATCCTCATCATCCTCGGTCTCTTCATCCTTATACTCCTTGTTGTCAGACTGCTCCTCCTTTGAGTCCTCAATAATTTGTCTTTTTTTATTGTTTTTCACCAATCTTCTAGATCTCCTTATGGTAGTCTCCCCTCTAGTCATGACCGTGGTTTCCACACAAGTATCACCCTTAGAGTCTTTCCCTATTATGTTCTTCCATTTACCCTCCTTCGCCATCAACTCCGACACACCTTTTTTACCATCCTTACCTTTTTTTCATAGTGTTGGCTTTGTAAACAGACTTTTCCAGGGTGGCCTTAAGATCACAAAGGCTAGCCGCAACACTAGCATGTGCATTGCCTATCCCTCCTTTAATTTTCTTGGTAGCCAGTTTAGCTTTGGGGTTTCCCGCAGTACCCAGATTGGATTTCCGAGGAGGGATTTTTGACTCAGCAGGGGAAATGTTCGCAACAGTCAGGGGTTCAATTTCATCAATATGAACAACCGAGATGGATCTTGGGGGACAAAGGGCCAGGTGAAAATGGTAGAGTCTCAGGATAAGCCCTTGATGGAGCGGAAGAGGCGGGAGGTCACTCGGGTTAAGGCTGGCCAACTCCTTACATTTCTCAACTGAATTTTCCAGGTCCATAAGTAAAAAGAAGGGAAAGCTAAGCAATATTTTACGCCTTAAATGATTCAGAAGGGGAAAATGATAGAAGAAACAGGGTTTGAACCTACCTTCCAGAGTGACATATTTCATCAAAGCTAAGCACACCTGGTCCCAGGGCTTCATGTTCAAAGCCCGGCTGGTTCCAGACCGGTTCCTCGTTCCCCACGAAGAACACTTTCAAGCTATCATTGTCCAACGTCTTAGTGTGCTTAGGATATTTCTTCCCGATACACAACATTCGGGTGGCTTGCGCGATAACCTCTTCATTGAATCCAAAGGAAATACCTCCCATGGTGACCCTTCGGTCCTTCCAAGAATTAGAAAATTGACTAGACAAATTAGGGTCATGGTCAATCAGAATCTCCATGAGAGGAGCAAGGCCACCCTCAACACAAATATGCCAGACCAACGGATTCTTACAGAATTCTTCACAATTGTCCAGCTTAGTCCAAACATAGTCACCACCCATGATTTCCACCTGCACATAAAAACAAAGAGTTTGCAGAGAACGAAAGTTATAAAAACCAACAGGGCAACGAACATTCATCACATTGTGGGTATTAAGGTGAGCAATGCAGTGTTGGGTAATGATGCCAGTGTGCAGGTCACACGTGTGAAGGGGAAGATCACCACAAGGAGACTTGCTAGTGGCATTAATGTGGATCTTGGGAAGATTGTGGCAAGCTAAGCAAAAATTGGCGGGCATGCAGGGCTCCTTGGCCATGAAGCAGTCACGCAAAAAACAAGACAAGGTGGCTGCATGGATAAATTTAGAAAGGTCCATGTGAGTATAATTAGAAGCCCGTGCTAAACTAGCAAGCACGAAGGTGCTAGAAGGTAGCGTTCCTTAATTATGAAGGGTCAAATCAGCATTCATAATCGCAGTCTTACGGATGGCATGATCGATTAAAAAAAGATATCGCACAATCCCAAAGAGGAGAGATTGCACGATACGACCTCTCAAATTCATCAAAGTCTTGTACTTTCCTAATTCCTTCGTAGAGCCACCTCCTTTAACCACGTGACAAGCCTTAAAATTTGAAACCTGCCACTTGTCAACCACCTCAGTATTAGAGCTCATCCACCATGCCCAAAGGACAATCAAGTGGGCCCCCCAACCAACAACCAACACCCAAAGATCTTTAACCACGTGACAAGCCATCAAATTTGAATCTCACCACCTATCAGCCATCTCAGCATTAGAGATCATCCACTAGACCCAAAGGACAATCAAGTGGGCCCCCCAACTAGCACCCAACACCCGAAGATTTGAATTCATCGTAATTAGTGGTTGCTTTGTTCTTTCAAGATAAAATCTTGAATCCTTGGTGGTAACTTCTCCATATTCCTCCAACATTTAGAGTAACCCCAACAAGTGCTGAAATTAGCCAAGGCATCCGCCACTTGGTTGCCCTCCCTAAATATATGTGTCACATTTTTACCATTGAGCTTGGATAAAAGAAACCTAATGTCCAACAGGATATCTTTTGTCCTCCAACCAATTAGTCTGTCCATATTCACAACATCAGTAATGGACTTAGAGTCCCCTTCAATGTGGAGGTTAGCAATCCCAAGAGAGACAACAATTTGGAGGCCCATGAGTAGTGCACGAGCTTCTGCCAAAATAGAAGAATGGAAACCAATACCTCCTATGAATCCAACAACCAGAGCCCCCCCGAGGCTTCTAACCACTCCACCAATACTAGCCCTACCTGGGTTGCCTTTAGCAGCCCCGTCAAAGTTGAGTTTAAACCAACCTCTATCCAGAGGCTCCCACTTGGTATTTTTCCTGGCTAGGGATCTAGAGTTGTCAAACGAGTTAGCCTCTAACTCCTGGTGCCAAGCCTTAGCCATTATTATTTCGTAATCAAGAGGTCCCATCTTCGGGGGTTTCCCATTGAAGAGAGAAATTTTTTCCTCAATGATTCGTACACCTATACCAAAAACATCCCTAGGATTCTGCTCAATATTCTTGAAGACCGTGTTGTTCATTTCCTTCCATAGACACCAACCCATAATAGAAGGAACCTGATTCCAAATTTCACCAGGTAGGGGGTGGGAATAGGGACCACACCAGCCCAGGATGAAGGACATGAGATCCTTACACATAACCCAGGAAACTCCTAGTTTCTCAAAAGCCAGCCCCCAAATTTCAGCAGCAAATAGACAGTGTAACAACAAATGACTGACAGTTTCCTCATTGCACTTACATAGTAAGCATCTGTTGGGGATATAAAATCCCCATTTCCTCAAATTGTCCTAAGTAAAAATCCTATTATGGCAAGTTGTCCACTAGAAGAAATTTATTTTAGGGATCATGTGGTGGTTCCATATCTTCTTCCAAGGGTCCACCGCAGTACCCTGGTTTGTTAGCATATTGTATGCCGACCTAACAGATAAATCCCCTTGTTTGTCAAAAGTCCAGAAAAACTCATCTTCTCTGTCATAGGAGGGAAGCCTGGTAAGAGAGAGAACACCTTGAAGGGATCTAGCCAGACAACAAAGGATTAGGTCCTTCCAAGCCCTAGCCCCAGGGGGTCTAGAAACATAATCACTGATATGGGTACCAAAGTACCTCTGAGCCGATCCCATGAGATTCCTAAAGTCAGAACAAACCAGAGGGGTAGCAGTTAATCATAGATCCTCCCAGAATCTGATCTGATTTCCATTGCCCATTTTCCATTTAATCCCATTCCTTAGTAGGCCTTGTGTGCTGCAAATGCTCCTCCAGGCCAAGAAGCCCTGGGGGTGAGACTCTGAAAAATAATTGATCAAAGGCCTATCCTGAAGATATTTGGAATTCAATATTTTGCACCAAAAATAGATCATGCTCTTTTTGTAGTTGATGCTTTGACCAGAACATGAGGCATAATTGTTTAGGCAGACTTTCCATTTCTTGGCTTCCACCACAGAAGCTTTCCCAAAAAGAAAAGTGTCATCGACAAATTGCTACACAACAACCGAATCCAGGGAGGAAGCCGCTCTGATGCCCTTAATAGAGCCCTCCGATAGAAGACCAATAAAGTTTATGCTCAACACATCAACAATCATGATGAAGAGATAGGGAGATAGGGGGTTGCCTTGCCTGATTCCTCTACCAATAGAGAAAAACCCAAAGGGGTACCCATTAACAAGAATAGAGTACTTGACAGTATTAACACACTCCATAATGAGTTTGATAACCGAATTGTTGATCCCAAACTTAGCCAACACCTTTGGGATGAAATCCCATATAACTTTATCATAAGCTTTAGAGATGTCCAGTTTGAGAGCCATCCCCGTATAGTTACATCTGTCCATAGAATGTAGAAGCTCGTGAGTGGTCAGAGTAGCATCAAGAATATGATGCCCAAGGACAAACCCTTTTTGGGTAGGACTAATGATTTTATCCAGAAGGCGTTTGATACGGTTCACTAAGATCTTAGATAGGATTTTGTAAAAGGTGTTACATAGGTTAATGGGCCGAAAATCAGTCATGGACCAAGGCTCACCAATCTTAGGAATTAGGGCAATAAAAGTGTGATTTAGTTGTTTAAGGATTTTACTAGATTTGAAAAAATCCCTAGCCGCGAGCACAAGGTCCCCACCCACAGTATCACAAAATATCTGAAAGAAGGTAGGAGGAAAACCATTAGGGCTTGGGGCTTTGAAAGCCCCCATACTAAAGGTAGCCAGCCGAACTTCATCCAGAGAAACAACACTGAGAATCCCCATATTATCTTCCTGGGAAATGATGGTAGGGAGATAGTTGAGCAACAAATTGTCCAAAGCCGGGTTGGGCGCCTCAATTGGAGCCGAGTAAGCCTCTTGAAAGTAGTTAGCAGTTAGAAGGCCAATCTGGGCAGGGTTCGAAATCACCACTTCAGAAGTATCAGTCAGTTTAGAAATTTGATTCCTTCTCTTATGCTTGATGGCATATACATGAAAGAAAGAGGTGTTCCTGTCACCTTCCTTTAGCCATTGGACTCTTGATTTTTGCTTCCAAAAGATTTCCTCATTTTTGAAAAGATATTCTGACGGAAGATTGTATTTTTGCTTCCAAAAGATTTCCTCATTTTTGAAAAGGTATTTTGGCGGAAGATTGTTGAATAGGTATTAGGTGAAAATAAAAGACCCGAAATACAAACTGCACGAAAGAGTCCCAATGCGACAAGATTTCCTAATCCTAAACAATATTAAATCCAATTCCTAAACAATATTAAATCCAATTCTTTATGTAGTAGCAAGTGATGACTCGATTCCAAGAAATCGGCTCTTTACGCTGGACGACGCATCTGAAAATATATAAATCTTTTCGCTGCAAGATTAAATATTACAATCACAAGTATTATATCAACAATATGATCCCCTCCAAAATCCTGGCCATTCTCCCCTCTTATAGACCAGATTGCAAAACAATGTCGTAAGAAGCTCGCGTGAAACGAAGTGTTAGGGAGCGAGATAAGAAAGCCTTGGAGTTTATTGAGAATGTGACTACCAAGTCTGGGGAAGTACAGAGCAAAGTCCTGTCAGCTATTCTAAGCATCAATGGCGACACAGAATACTTGGAGAGGCACGGCCTTAACAGAAGCAGTGATAAAGAAGCTTTTAAGGTGGTCTTGCGCCCCGTGATCACGTACGAGGATCTGAAGCCTCACATTCAACGCATTGCCAACAGAGACACTTCTCCCATCCTTTCTGTTCTTCCTGTCACGGAATTTCTCAGGAGGTACAGTGTGATATAGCTGTGGTATAGTGTCTTCTCTGTATTCACTCAATTATTTATCTTAAAAAGATGTGTTTTATTTTTCAGTTCAGGGACCTCAGGGGAAGAGCAAAAGCTGTTGCCAACTAACGCGGATGATAGTGAAAGAAGAAATTTCTTCTTCGGTTTTCTCACGGAAGTGAGAAATCAGTAAGTTTTAAGTCCCTGATAATTTCAGAGTAGTTAGTATGCCTTTTTGTTTCAGTGATTGTTTTTAGTTTTAAAGTTTCCGTAGTTTATCATTATTGATGAAGAATATACGATTGCGATGATTATTTTTCTGTGTGTTTTTTTGATCGAGATGATTATTTTCATGTATGTTTTTTTTATTCATGTTTTTTGAATCACATTTTATGAATCTATAATCAGACTGATGAAAATAAGAAATCAGATCTCATAATATTAAATAAAAAGAAAAAATAATGAAAAAAACAAATTAAAAAATTAATTAGTATGAATTTTTTTATCTTTATTAGTTAAAATGATCTTGTTTTAGGATCCTTTTTTAACTATTTCTTTTTAAAAATCATGTTTGCATCTTTAATTTTCATTTTCTTTTTTCTGATGATAGATCTCTAAATGTGATCCAAAATATTAATCAGAAAAACATACATAATAAATATGCAAAAAATCTCTATAAAAAACTTATTCAAAATATATACAATTAAATCCAAAAACAATCTCATAACGAATCTTTAATATTAAAAAACAGTTCAAGGTTGTAGCTCCCTGCTCGGCCCTGCAAAATAACATGTTTGTAATTGAAATACTGATATGCAGGTAAGTGGAAGAAGAGGGTGATTGGAAATCAATGCATTTTATGTTTGTGAAAGATGAAAGAAAGACAGCAGGGGGATTAGTGCACCGTTCAGCTACGAGCAGCTTGTACAAAAGCAAGGGGTTCAGAGATGCTTTTGGCTCCAACGCCTACACCTGCCCTATCGAAAACATTCTGTGCACCGACTCTTACGAGAGTATGTACACTCAGCTGCTCTGTGGCCTCCTGCACAGGCAGCGCGTCATAAGAATGGGCATCGCCTTCGCTTACGGGTTTCTTATGGCTATACGCTTCCTGGAACAGCATTGGACACAACTGTGTGTTGACATTGAAAGTGGAACCCTCACCAAGGACATAAGAGACCACTCTGTTAGAGAGGCCATTACCAAGATCCTCCAGGCAGACCCGAATTCGGCTCAGTTAATTAGAAGCGAGTGCTCCAGTGGGAGGTGGGAAGGCATCATAAGTCGCTTGTGGCCCAACGCCAAGTATATCGATGGTGTTGTGAGCGGTACAATGGCTCAATATATTCCTATTATCAATTACTACACCGGTGAACTTCATCTGGTGTCCGACATCTACGCTTCCTCAGAATGCTTTTTTGGGATCAATTTGGAACCGCTGTGCAATCTTTAGGATGTGTCTTACACACTGCTCCCCAACATGGGTTATTTTGAGTTTCTTCCTGTACGGAATGGAGAATCTGATGAGCAAGAGCGAGAAGAAGATGACGAGCAAAAGCAAGAGCAGCAAGAGTTAGTAGATCTCGTTGACGTTGAAGTTGGCCAAAAGTATGAACTCGTGGTCACTACATATACAGGTAAATTTATCTCTTTTCAAATTTTATGAAAATTTGGAAAACTTAGGTTTGACATTTTAAAATTTTTAAAGATTAATTAATTATAATGGTGCCATATAGTGTATTTAAATTATTGTTTATGGTGTATTTTTATTACAGTTAGGTTTATGGATCTTGTTTATGTTTGTACTTAATTTTTTGGATATTCTTATTCTTATGGTGTATTCTTATGTGTACACAATTTTGGTCTAGTTTGATTCTAATTTTTATACATAATCTAATTTTAATAGACACAAATCCAATTTTGTTGTATCATCTAGATCATGTTCATAAGTGTTAGGTCATTTTTGTAGTTAGAGTTTTGACCCTTTTAAGTCCAAAATTTAACTTCATTTCACACTTTGATCTCATGTCAATATATAAATCTTTATAATTTGATGTTATGCTTATATATAAAAAATAACTTACACTAAAAAAATCTTTCAATTCAAGAACATTTAAAAAAAAAATTCACATTTACTCATCTTAACACATATAAATCACCATCATTTTAAAATCCACATATATATATATATAATTCCTTTACACCAATACATATGAACTCCCCTCAATCTACCTCTTTAGTTGAGATATCAAATTTGTATTAAGATATATATCTCATATCATCTTTTTAAATATGTATTATTAAACAATGAATCATTTTTAAAAATCCACATTTACATCGTTTGGAGTATAATTGATTTTATTATTTTATAATTAATTTTTTTAAATGCTAAATAAATATTTTTTAAATTTCAAAATTAAATAAATTTATATGATATCTTTTTATATTATTATTTTCATGTTAATAGTTTTGGTGTCTTTTCATTTATTTCTATTTCAAATTTATTTTATTATTAGTTTAAAACTTATACATCTTGATACAAACTATCATTCTAGAAAAATAATTCAAAAAAAATTAAATGTCATTCAATTTTTTAATTTTATATTTATTTTTCAATTGTTTTCTATTTTCTTTGTATTTTTTTATCATGTTTAATTCTTTTGTAAAATTTATGGAAAGTTATTATTTTTTTACAATACTTTTAATGTACAGGATTGTACCGTTATAGAATGGGAGATATATTGTTTGTCATGGGATATCATAACAAAGCTCCTCAATTCAAATTTGTGTGCAAGAAGAATGTTCTCTTATCAATTGATTTTGATCAAACTAATGAAGCAGAGATTCAAAGTGGGTTGGATAATTGTTTACCTAATTTGGAGCTCATTTCTAGCAAACTCATTGATTATACAAGCTATAGTGACATCTCTACAACACCAGGTCACTATGTTTTATTTTGGGAGCTTAGATTTAACTCAAAAATAATGGTTGAAAATCATAAATCAAGTCTTGAAGATTGTTGCCTAACTATAAAAGAATCCTTGAATAATTGCTACAAGAAATGTAGGAAAATGATTAAATCCATTGGACCTCTTGAAACAAGAGTAGTGGAGGAGGGAACATTCAACAAATTGATGGACTATGTTCTTAATAGAGGGACATCTATCAACCAATATAAAGGACCTAAATGTATAAAATCCATTTCAATCTCAAGGGTCACACATTCCTATTTTAGTGTCAATAATAAGCAATAGTAAGTATCAGATCATATATACTATGTTCTTAAGGTGTTTTTTATTTATTTTTAAAATAAAATAGCCCGTTTCATTAATGGGAAATCATTTTTTAAAAATGAAGTCATTTTATTTGAATGAATTACTAATCATTGCGTGTTCTCAATAGTATAATAGTTATCAAATATGTGAATTTTTTTTTCTAACACTTTTATTTATTTATTTTTAAATTAACAATATTTTTAATTTTTTTTTGAAGTTTAGAAAATAAATTGCATGTTTCATTGTGATGGAGAAATAACAAAGATTTAAATAATATTAATTTATATGTAAATATTAATTTTTGAATATTTAAAATTGAAAATTTTATTTGAAATCATGATTTTTTTGTTGATGGAAAATAAGAGTTTGTAGTTTGAAATGAAATATGAGAAATAAATTTGATTTAGCAAAAACTATCTATAAGACCTTGACTAATGATGCTTCTGATATTGAATATCTTAATAAGTGTTGGAATGTTTCCTATCCTGATGTTATGTGGCACAAAGTGTTTTCCTCTCTTTGGCACAATATCAAGGAAGCTAAAAAAGCTTGCTTTAGATGGCTAATCATTCTTCAAAAAGGTTCCTTTTCAACCTAATGTTAATGATGTTGATATCTGCTCTATTTGCAGGACTCCTGAATCTGTTAAACACATCTTCTTTGACTGCTTCTACGCCAAAGAAATTTGGAATTTTTTTTGTAATGATATTGAGATCTGGGATAACAATGATAATATTGTATGGAAATTTGTTTTATTTAACTGTAAAAAGCTTAATAAAGAATGTAGAGTGTTTTGGGATTATCTAACCATCAAGATTCTGTGGCACATATGGAAGGCAAGGAATGAGGACAAGTTCAGGGTTTCTCAAAGGGCACTTACTGAGTCATCCAAGAGACTCACGTTCTTTAACATTGTTGTGTAGGTCACTATGCAGTTGGAGATCTCCATGTCTAAATTTTGGAAGCTGATAAAGGAAGGATCAAGGACAGTCGACAGGGACGAATTAAGGTGTAGGCATGCCCTTCACCACAGTCCAGAGGAGTCAGGTGGCTTCATAGGGGCACTGAGCGAGTTTTGGAGTACCTTCAATGACGCTGCTCAGATTGGGGGCAGGTACAGTGGGCCAAGTCAACCTAAAGACCAAGGGAATGAGGAAAGAGAAGGTAGCAGAGGCTAATAGCAAGCCTTCTGTTCCAACTCTGCCAGTTGATTCTAAGGTCAGAGTAACTATGGAGACCTCAATGGTGAAATTTATGAAGTTGATTGGTGATGGCATAGTGATTGTTAACAAATCTGAGGCGAAATAGGGACATACTTGGCACCATAACCAGGAAGATTCAGAAACCTTCTTAAGGGCGTTGAGAGAATTTCGAAGAGTCTTCAATGAGGTGGAAAATGGGAATGCAAAAAGCCCAAGGGAAGTCCGACATGCTAGACTGTATGTGAATGAAAGCAGCAATCCGGCTATTGAAAAAGTAAGGTCAAATGAACAGTTGTCTGTTAACGCAGGGTCCGAGTGGGAGGATATGGAAAAATGCAGCAAGAGCTTCATTCTGATCTATACTCTACTTCAGACTGATCTACCCTTCTGCAGTCGTATGTTAGATAAAAATTTTGTACTGCCATATCATCTACAGCCTTATGTTAGAAATTTTTTTTTACAGCCATATTCTCTACAGCAGTGGTATACCCATACAGTATATGTATACATGGAAGAGCTAATGGTCATGCTATTTTTTGTAACTATGTTGCTGTAACCTGATACTCTGCTAAGGCAGCCGATGTATACATGTCTTTGATAAACTATTATTAATACAAAAAATAAATTTGATTTTCTTATAATATTGTAAGGATGCTTATAAAAACAATACAATAATATGCGCCTCTCCAATTTCCTTATCATGAAAAACAACAAATATTTGAGTAATAATAATAATTCTAAGATAAATATTACATGATTTAATGTCTGAATATATTAAAATAGATAACTTATTTCAAACTAAAAATGGGAGTTTTTAGTGTATTATGATTCTCAAAATGAAAGATAAGAAACATTTTTTATTTTTATAATGCTTTAAGAATGTGTATAAAAGAATATAAAATTAAGAGTTTCTCTAATTTACATTATGAAGAAATAACAAACATTTGGACAATTATTAATTCTAAGATAAATATTTCATGATTTAATGTTAAAATTATTTACTTTAGCAAATTTAATTCAAATTATAATTTTTGAGTAGGTGGAAAATGATAATTTTAGTGCATTATTATTCTTTAAATGAAAGATAAAAAATATATATTTTTAAATAACACTTTAAATATGTGTAAAAAATATTATATAAATTTTTCTTTCATTGGTTCTATAAACCAAAGAATAGAAATGCCCAATAATTTGACTAATACTGTCATGAAATAGATATAGAACAATTCCAATGTGAAGTATGATATTTTTCTGAAAAAATAGAAATTTATGATGCTAAAGACTAGAGTGAAGCCCACCAAAAATAAGATTAATACTTGAATGATTATAGATTGAAACACATGAGAAAATTTATATGAGGAGAGATATTACAATCATCTTAACTATGATATAACTACAAATGACCTAACTTAAATAACCACTACCCCAATGGTTGAAAAGTGTAATAAATAAAGAATATATAATGTTACACTAACATTCCCCCCTTATTATGATGTTCCTCCAAAATTAGCCTAGAAATCTCTAATTCACCTTGTTAAGGGACCCCCCTGAAGACTTACATAACAAAACTTGTTGATTACAAAACAAATATACATTCTTGAGAAGATCTACCTTTGAAAAACAAATCCTCAATTAGGTAGAACTCCATCAAGCTACTTCGTGACCCTCAAAAGGGTGTAGCTTTGAGTTTAATTTATGAGTTCTTGGACTACCATTTTCTTGAACTCTCAAATCACCGATTCTTAAATTATTCAACAACAATCCATATCAAGTTATGATAGAGATCCATCAAGTTGTCTAATGACCCTAAAAAATGTTTAATTCTTGATCACAATCGCATAAAATCACTAGACAACAATCCATATTGAATTCAACACCAAATTCCTTGCATGTCTCCAAAAATCAAACTTCACAATATATGTATTCTTTAAATCCATCAACATCAACAAAGGAAATCAAGAAAGAAAGAAAAAATGCTTCTCATGCAAAGCACCATCTCCAGTGCCACCAACCTCCATTAAACATCCAGTTACTCCTTAAATCACAAATGTAGTATTCAAACCTTTGAAGGCCCTCTTAGGTGTAACATATATGACAGGGGGGCAAGCACTGTATGTGGTCAAAATTAAACAAAAATAATAGATATATGAATCAATCGATAATTCATCTATTGGAATGAAAACCCTTAATGCATTTGGAATGACCATACTCCTCTAAAAATAGATATATGAATCAATCGATAATTCATCTATTGGATGAAAACCCTTAATGCATTTGGAATGACCATACTCCTCTAATTGTCCTTTTTATCTCAAACAATCCCACTATGTAATTTTTTTCTAAGAAAAAAATTATGTAAAGTAAATTAAAGTTTTAACACTTATTTTAATTACTTCACCAAATCAAATTGCCAACATTATTTCCAAAACGTAACCTCTCTTTCACTTCAAACCTGTACAATTTTTTTTTCCATTGCCATAAAAATAATTATCTTGTACAAGTTGATAGCATAAACTAGCTTTGACAATCAATACTCCCTTAGATGGTGGTTCGTGATCAATTTACAAACAATTATTGGTTCTCATTGAACCATCAAATCAAAATCAAACTGATTCCTCAAGATTATAACAAGCAATTACTTGGCCTATGTGCAGTAAAAAAATCTCCTTTGCTATTTTTATTGTTGGCAAAAGTTCGATTTTAGTGGAAGATTTATGTTTAAGGGAATGGATGATGTATTGACCTAAAGTAATATATTTCCTACTCCACTTGAGATTTAACACACTCGCCCCAAATTTTGTCATGGAAACATCCTCTCACTCATAAAACTTGATCTGAGAATGGAATGATATCTTTTACCCTGACACTAAATAGATCCTTCAGCGCTACCATAATCCACTAAAATGAAGCCGCCATATTACACTCCCTTCATAGTTATGACTTTAAAACACTTTCTAAATTGGGATCATGAGAGATGCCATCTAAATTAACACATAGGTTGGGGGATCTTTGAGGACTAAGCGGGTTAGTGGTCGGGGGGGATTTGTAAACTTCAGACACATCATCGTGGATAGGGGAGCTAGAGGAGAGTTTTTGTGGGTAGGTTTCTAGGACTCGTAATTCGAGTTCTCAAAATTATCAGAACTAGAAGTAGAAATGGGAGTGGGGTTAGGGAAAAAAACATGCTTTTTGAGGTCAAGAGTGTGGTCCTCGATAACAAGGGTTATACCTCGTGCCTTGGTAACATGACAAGTGGTGGGCGAAGTCTCCTCAGGGCCAAAAGTGGAAAGGGGGCCTTCCAAGGGAGTGGTTGGATTAAAAATGACCAACACGTTCATTTTGACAAAGCCTGGTGAGGGAGAGAGGGCGGCATGGTGGCAATAAAGATGAAAAATTAGCCCTTGATGGATGGGGAGGGTTTTATTCTTACCGTAAATAGCCCTGATAGACTGTTCCAAATAGGAAAGTTGTTAGTTCTAGACCATAAATGCAAATAAGAAAAAATACAAAACACTGAAGAACATAACACAACAAGATACCCTAGGAAAACCCTCCTTCTTGAGGGAGAAAAACCCAACAAAAGATATCTCTTATATATTGAAAGAATACTTGAGCATAAATTTTCTTACAACTTAGACCTAACACAAGGCCGAATTTTATACAATGAATGGTGAAACCTCTCCTTGATACAAATGAATGTAATTATTCTTGAAATATGATCTACTGCTAAAGATGGCGATCTGCTACTAAGTGCAAAATTCTTCTTGAAAATGTGAATTGAAAGGAGAATGAATTAATGATCAAATGAGGTATCTTCACCTCCTTATATACAATGATGACCGACCTATTCTCTAGGTCAACCCACTATAAAAATAGAAAATAGAAAATAGAAAAGATTTATTTGTACATATAGAGGCTGACCTACCTTGAGCATTATTTCATTTATTTGATTTTGTCTAGGAGAAAAATATCTCCCGCTGCTATAACACTAAAACTCCCTCTTAGCTAGGGAGGTATTTTATAGATATCCTTGTCATGGAGTCTCTCAACATGACACCCACAATTGCTATACCCATTTATGGAAAAACCACTTCTCAGTCTCAGAGATGTACAAGAGTTCATCACGAAGTCTCTTGAAACGTGATGTCATTATGGAGGCTCTCAACATGATGTCAACCATGGCTACTCCCATGTGTGGAAAGAAACACATGTACAAGTGTCCATCATAGAGTCTCTCAATGTGATGTCATCATGGAGTATCTCAACATGACGTCCACCATAGCTACTCCCATGTGTGGAAAAACACAAGTAGAAAGGGTTCATCATGGAGTCTCTCAACGTGATGTTGTCATGGAGTCTCTTAACATGATGTCCACCATGGCTACTCCCATGTGTGGAAAGAACCACATCTCCATCTTAGAGATGTATGAGGGATTTCACCTCATATTTCTTTGTCTCAGAGAAATATACATTATAGCAAAGCTCATTGATGCCGAGTCTCCCTCTCAACAAGGGCGACATTCTCCACTACTCCAAGCTTGTCTCAGAAATATGTAAACTTCACTCAAGAAAGAGGCTTGGTGACAATATCAGCCATCTGATCATCAATGCAAATGCACTTGAGTTGAATTTCTTTCCTCAACACCATGTCTCTGATGTAATGATACTTAATATCCACATGCTTTGTCCTATCATCAAACACTAGATTTATTGAGAGCTTCACACAACTTTTATTATCACAATGAATCGTAGTTGGCTCCAATGTTTGACCAAACAATCCTGCAAGGAGCTTTCAAAGCCACACTACTTCTTGAGCTGCCACACATGCTACTATATATTCAGTCTCTGCAGTGCTTAATGCTACAGAAGTTTGATTCCTGCTACACCAAGAAATCATGGTAGACCCCAGATTAAGCAACACCCAGAGGTGCTCTTCCTATCAGTTACACTCCCGACCCAATCAGAATCAGTATAGCCTTGTAACTTCAGATCTTCACAGGAAGTATATCTCAAGCCATATCCCATAGTGCCACACAAGTATCTCATAATATGCTTTGCTACAACTAGATGTATTTGTATTGGTTCAAACATGAATTGAATGAGAGCACTCACCACATAACAAATGTCTAGTCTAGTGTTGACTAGATACATCAATGATCCAATCAATTGTCTATACATGGTGGGATCTACCAAATCTAAATCAACTTCTGAGTCACTCAAACTTCTTCAAATTTGTCTCCATAGGTGTAGATATGGACTTGTAGTCCATCATCCCAAATCTCTTCAAGATGTCTATAGTGTATTTCCCTTGACTTAGAATAATCTCATTAGGTCTTTTCCACACTTCTAGTCCCAGGAAATAATGCATAAGACCAAGATCCTTAATCTCAAACTTAGAGACTAATTCTTTCTTGCATTTAACAATGAGATACTCTGCTCCAATGAGAAATAAATCATCAACATAAAGAACCAATATTAAAGCCTCACCATCAACTACCTTGAAGTAAAGATTGGAATCTGCATCATTCTTGGAGAATCCCAAGCTCATCAAATATCTATCAATCCTTTCATACCATGCACAAGGTGCTTTCTTAAGGTGGTACAATGCCTTCTTCAATCTACATACATGAGACTCCTTCACATGAATCACAAATCCATCTGGCTCCTCAATGTACACTTCTTCTTCAATCACACCATTAAGAAATGGATTCTTTATGTCCATTTGATGTAACTTCCAACCTTTAGTGGATACAATAGCAATAATTATCCAGATAGAAGTGTATCGAGCAACAAGAGAAAATTTCTCCTCATAATTTATTCCCTCCTTTTGAGAGAATCCTTGCCACAAATCTCGCCTTGTGTTTCTCAATGCTGCCTCAGTTGCATGCTTGATTTTGTAGAGCCATTTGGAAGACACTATTTATTTGCCTTCAGGTCTCGAAAAGATATCCCATACATCATTCTTAATGATGGACTGATATTCCTTTGTCATTGCATCTTTCCATACCTGTTGGTTGGATGCCTCCTTGAAATTGGAAGGCTTAGAATCAATGATGTGACTCATCAATGCCACATAGCCTGGAAAATTTTGATGTCTCTTTCTTTCCCTAAAGGTGCCTTGAGGAGCTGCATACATTTATTCCTCTTTCATAATTTGTTGAGCCCATAGAGGCCTCTTCTGACTTATGCCAATGTCTCTAGGCCCATCAGTTGGATCTATAGGATCAACTGGATCAATAGTCTTGACTAGTTCATTTGACTCCCTCTGAATGTTAGGAGTATGATCAAGAGATATGTCCATATCCAAAGAAGCATCTTGCTCTTCACTTTCTATCTCCGTGTAAGACCCTTTAGATCTTTTGAAGGCTACTTCCTCTTCGAAGGAGACATCCTTACTCATCTCAATCTATCTCTGCCCTAGAATATAGACTCTGTAGGCCTTTGAAGACTCATTGTATCCCACAAATATACCCTTCTTGCCTGAAGGTTCTAGCTTTGATATTTTATCCTTGGGCACATGAATGTAAACATGACAACCAAAAATTCGTAAATGACTAACCTTAGGTTTGAAACCTGTGAAGGCCTCTTCAAGAGTCTTATTTCCCAATAATCGATGAGGGCTCCTATTCTGAACATACACAGTGGTTCTGGAAGCTTCTTCCCATAGGAAGATCTATAAATATTGATCATGAATCATATCCTTGGCTGCCTCTACTATGGATTTGTTCTTTCTTTCAGCAACTCCATTTTGCTGAGGGTTGTATGAAACACATAACTCCCTCTTGATCCCTGCCTCAATGCAAAAATTATGAAAACTTCTAGAAGAGTATTCTCCTCCATTGTTTGATCTCAAAACTTTAATCCTTTTCTCGGACATTTTTTCCACTTGAGCCTTGAATTCTTTGAATGTATCAAGTACTTCTTCAGATTCCTTAGATTTCAAGAAATAAATCCAAGTCTTTCGAGAATAATCATCAATGAAAATCACATATTACCAAAATCCACTCAAAGATGCCACAGACATTGGTCCACATAAATCAGAATGAACAAGATCTAAAATTCCCTTTGATCTACTGTCACTACTATGAAAGGGACTCTTGATATTCTTACCAAGTGCACATCCTCTACAAATGCCATCGTTCTCTAGACCAAGCTTAGGAAGAATAGTAACCATCTTCTCCATGGATGGAAGAGCTCTAAAGTGTAAGTGAGCAAGTCTCCTATGCCATAGCTCACTAAAAAATGATAGAGTCAGGTAATAATGCTTGAACTAGATGAATATAAAGTCTGTATAGGCTCTCCTAGCGAACACTAATCACATGAGCTGATTTGATACTAGAGTTCTTAGGCCAAGCAAGAAATTTCCCTTCAGAAAAAGAAACCTAGTACCCTTTGTCCTTCAATGCTGAAATGGAGACAAGATTTCTTTTGATCCTTGGTAGAAAAAAGACATCAATCAAATAAAGAGGGATGCCAGAATCTAGCTGAAGAGAGGTGGCCCCAGCTCCTTTTACAAAATAACAAGCATCATCTTTGATTATCACTTGCAAGTTGGTTTCTCTTTCTACCAAATCCATAAGATGCTCTCGGTATCCTGTAATGTGACGTGAAGCACCACTATCTATCAATCAAGTGTCATTGTCAGTTGGAACATTGCTTGAAAGAGCGAAGATGAATAGAAATCCCCTTGAGTTGTCTCTAGATTCCTTTTGAGGTGACACATCATCAACATCTGTAGTAGAAGCATGTTGCTTAGGTTTTGATATGCAATCTCGAGCATATTGACCATACTTGTCATACCTGAAACATTGAATGTGAGAGAGATCCTTCTTCTTCTTTGGTTCAAGAACAAAATCTAGTTTTCTGTCTCTATTCCTCTTGAAATTTCCTCTTTTCCCTTCTCTTCCTTTTATTCTGGAAGCATGAGTAGCAAGGACATGATTTTCTTCATTATAAGAGTTTCACCCATTTCCTCTTGTTGCCAATTTGGATTCTTCTTGAATGCAATCAGCTCGAAGAAGATCAAACTTGGGCAACTTAGATCTCCCACTGATGCTTTGAATAAAAGGCTCCCAAGATTGAGGAAGACCATTCAATGCCAACATAACTAGATCTTTATCTTCAACTATGTCTCCAATAGTGCATAGCTGATCTCTCAAATCAAAAATCTTCATGAAGAAAGAAATGATTGAATCTCCTTTAGCCATTTTTATGTGATGGATTTGTTGTCTCAATGCATGGGTTCTGTTGGTATTGTTGATCTCATACAATCCTTGTAGAGTCTCAAAAATTTCTTTAGCTGACTTCATCTTGGAGATGATCAGAACTAGGTGATCTTTCACAAAATCCATCATGATCTTCCTAGCCTTCGTGTCATTTTTATTCCATTGAATTTTCTATGCATCATCGGATGGTTTAGGCACATCACTCTCCATGAAATCTAGAAGATCATTTTCTTCTAAGGAAATGAGAACTCTGAATTTCTAAGAGTTGAAAGGGTAAGTGCAAAAAGATGGGTCACAATTTTGTGGCCAATTTTTTTAAATTTTTTTGAAAACTCATAACACGAGCGTGTTATAACACACTCATGTTATGAACTATTAAAACCAAAAAAAAAGAAATTGAATTCATTGTTGCTTGTGACTGTGTTTTTTTTCTTGCCCGCGGCCAAAACCCCAATATTCTGCGCTCACATTTTAGGAGGAGGAATTTTGGAAAATTCTTCACCAATGACTATTGTTTCATGACCAGGATGCCACCACTTCAACGAGGATGTCTGAGAGGTAAGGATTTTTTGTTTTTTGTTTTGAATTTGTTAGTTTTAGTTTTTTTAAATTTTTTTTTTTTGAATTTGTAGGAGATGTTAATCAACTTGCAAACCCTCCTCAAAATCCTGAACAAGCACAACAACAAGAGGAAAAAAATCCTCAACAAGCACATGAAGAAGAAGAACAACAAAATCCTCAACAAGCACATGAAGAAGAAGAACAAAAAAATCATCAAGTTAATCAACCACAACCTCAATCTCCTCCACCAATCCCTCAACATCTTCTTGACACTCATCAAAACTTAATGAGTGAAATTGAGAACAATAAAAATCAATTTGAGGATTTAATTAGGAGGTTGAACGATCCAAACGGTTCAACTGCAGAAAGAATGACCCTAACATATTCATTGAAAGAAATTTTAAAACATGTAGATTCAATTAGTAAACAATTAGCTGGTTGGTAGGATAGGAGGCAAGTGGCCAAGGCTTATTACGAAGATAAATTATCATATAAAGTAGTAAAAGATTTAAAATTACAAAAGGTGATTTGTGCTCATTATTTTCTGACCCACACACAAATGCAAATCTTAGCCTCAATGTGAAGAGGTTTCCTATGCATTGGTGCCACCACCAAAAGATTAGGAACTTTTTTTCGGATAGGTGGTACATGGTTTTTGATTTTCCACCATGCAACAATTGTGAAGTCCTGTAGTATTTTCTTAGGAAACTATATTGTGAGTTCATCTTGAACAAAATCCTAAATTATTTTTGATATGAGAGACTTCTAGGAGAGAGGTGGGGGGTCGACAGAAGATAGACCTAGTGCACAACCAGATTCTATGTGGTAAGGGAGATGACATCTCATTAGGCCGCCTCATGAGCGCATTGTTATCCCTTCCATCACGAAGGAGAGTGCCAACATAGAGACTTTGTAGGCCATCAACCCTTTGACCCAGAGTCTCATCCAACATGCTAGTCCTATTCTACAGTGCCATCCAGGGGAGTCTTCGAGTGGTGGGCTTCGATCCCATTTGTGTCAATCTTGCGGGGCGACTTGTTCATATGACCCCACTGACACTTAGGAGGCTGCTACGTAGGATTCATTTGCAGCTATGGAGATGGAAAGGGAAGCTGACATTTTGCATGAGGCCTATGACAATTATACTTAGGTAAAAGTTAGTATGTTCATCAAATTTAGTTTATTAAATTTCAATTTTGAAATGCAAGATTAACTAATTTATTTTTATGATTTTAATAAAATTGCAAGGTCACAGTGTTGATATTGCATACACCAACCCTACACCTACTTATTTCTCCATTGCACCTACTGTTGAGGTATGTAACTAGTAAACAATTATAAATTTATTACATGTTAATAGCATTGTTTTATGAATGGTATTTCAATATGTGGTTTTGGATGTTGAATAGGCTAATATTGGAGGTTTCACGGGAACACCTCCTAGTGCCAGTGAATTTAGTCAAACCTTCATGTAGGTAATAGAATAAAGAGTTTAACTAATGAATTATAATTAATATATTTGTGTACATAGTTTATATTCATATCGTTGATTACGTTGCATTGCACATCTTTCAAACTCAAAGAATTACTTCACATTCCATAACTAATAACTAGATATTGATAGATGAAAAAATTTCAACTACAATATAGTTGTTTAGAAAGTTAACATAAGAAGTGATGCAATTAATTCACATAGCATAAGTAATAAGTAGGAGAAAAGTCCAATTGCATTTACTTGTCATTGCATTCCATGATAACACTTTTTATTGAGGGATCTTTTCAAACAGTTCACTGCCTTGTTTATGCTATGGATGCTTGGAAGGAATATATGAAAGAATAATAGTAAGCAATAGTATAGAAAAGGCAACAAGTTGTTTGAAAAAATGCCTCAAATAAATGTGGTCTCATGGTGATTTCCATCACCATGAGACCCAATTTCTTTGAGGCACTTTTTCAAACAGCTCACCGCCTTTTCTATGCTACCGCATGTTCCATACATGTCTACCAAAGCATTTTATCAAAAAATTAATTTCATCACTGCTATGGCTAAAAGCTTAAAAAAGGTTCTTTCCAAAAAACTATGGATGCTTGGAAAAAATCTATCAAAGCATAATAGTAAGCAATAACATAGACAAGGCAGTGAGTAGTTTGAAAAAATGCCTCAAAGAAATGCGGTCTCATGGTGATGGAATTCCATTCCATCACCACAAGACCACATTTATTCAAGGCATTTCTTCAAAGAGCTCACCACCTTTTCTATGATACCACATTTTCCATACATGTGTACCAAAGCATTTTATCAAACTACTCACTTCTTTGCTGCTATGGCTAAAAGCCTAAAATAGGTGCTTTCGAATAAATTATGGATGGTTGAAAAAATTTCTATCAAAGAATAATAGTAGGAAATAATACCATAGAGAAGGTAATGAATTGTTTAAAAAAATGCCTTAAAGAAATGTGGCCTTATGGTGATGGAATGCCATGACATGCATTTATTTGTAATGGCATTCCATTACGATGAGACCCCATTTCTTTGAGGCATTTTTTCAAACAGTTCATTGCCTTCTCTATGCCACCAAAATTATCATACATGTCTATGAAATAATTTTATGAAATGGTTCATCGACTTGCTGGTATGGGTAAAAGCCTAAAAACATGTGCTTTCGAACAAAATATGGATAGGGAAAATAGTAAGCATGATAGTAAGAAATATATAGTTTAATAAGTACTCAAAATTTTGTTCATTATCTCATACATTATAAGTCATGACATGGTTCACAATTGTAGTTTTCATGATTGAATAACTTGTTTTATTTTCAGTTGTTGCAAGTAGAAACACCTCCGAATATTCAAAGGGAAATGGAGATCGGTGTTTCATTTGCTATAGAATCCTCGACGGCTTTGACAGGGGAGGTGTTTCAGTTATAAATGTTTGTTAGAGAAAAATCAAACCATTATTGATTCGTAGTTTAATTTCTATTTGGATGGTTTGTATAGGGCTTTAGCACACCTCAACATGGGTATTTTGATATTTCCCTCATGGAGAGTGGTCATCAGATGACGGTAAGTGATTATTTTGTTAAATATATCATTTTTTTAATGTAATTTCTATATATTAATGTCTTTAATTCTTATTGTAACAGATAAGACTTGACCAAGAACTAAACTCTAGGAGGATCACCATGAGCACTCCTCGACCATAACATAAATGAGTGATAGACGTATCACCATCCGATCGACAAGCAAAGGGCAATAGTTTATTTTGAGAGGATGAAGAGCGATGACTTATGATTCTAGAGCCCTTTGTTGTATGCCTTTATGACAGTTTTGTACATATTTTGTATTGGATATATTTGACATTGTATGCCTATATGGCTATTTTGTACCTATATTTTATAATTATATCGACATATATTGATGTACGCCTACATGGATATTTGGTTAATACAAATATTTTTTATCGATCGTGTCCATATTTGCATTATAAATCCATGGTTCAATAGATGTGAGCTACGTGTATTCAAGTGTATACTTTACAACTTACGTGTATACTTTGTGACTTACGTGTATTCCAATGTATACTTTGCAACTTACGTGTTTTCATGTGTACACCTTGTATTCATGCATATATACTTTATATTAATTTGCGTATACTATGTATTTATGTGTATACTTCAAGGCTTACATGTTTTTGAGTACTTGTGCTTCCCTTATTCACATGTACATGCTTGACTTAGTCACATGTATACTTATTAATTGGTTAGCCCTTGCATTGATCATTGCTATCTTTCATGTTTTGTCTTGAATATTAATTGATTGATGCTAAACAACTTTATTAGTTGATGCTAAACAACTTCAATATTTCTAGGAATACTAGTAGAGTTAAAAATTCTAAAATTGCACAAATTGAAAAGAAAAGATTAACTATAAATAAATGCACTGATTATTAACTTGATAATTGATTAATAATGAGTATAAAATATATCAAGAGATGAGCCTTCTAGAATGGCAACTACCAACTAGAAAATAGGTAAAGCATTCCTAATACTTTGAAAGCAATAATCCACCCAAAATTGCAATGGGAGAGAAGCGATGCAGAGCAGGGAGGCATTCAATTACCAATCACAAATTTAACTGATTTCAATAGGCCTTCAATCCCCAAAACCCTAACTAGGGTGATTCCCTTCACAACTTCACTATTTTCCTTATACGTCTACATACCTAGTTTCTTGGACCTATCTCACAACTCCACTCTCAAACCCATTAACCAATTATATACTCAGACACCTTTTAAGGCATACCAAAACATATCTAAAAATCTCATATAAATCTTATGGAACAAATCCCTCAAACTGATGCTTCTACGTTGTCCCCTTAAGCCAAATAGGCCTAATTTACAAACTAACTCTCCTCTAAAAAATATTCCAACCCCAAATACCTATGGATAGTCATTTACTAGTCTCTAAAACCACCAAATCTACAAATTTTAGCTAGTGAACCTGTAGACGTCAAAATCTGCAAATAGTTAGCATGATTCTCACATCTTCATAGGATAATACAACATTCTTCAAATTAAATGACAAAACTAATCTAAGCCTGCAAATAAGACATGAAGTATATCTATCCTATGGTGGATTGGTGCAACTTAGTTGTGTAGGAAGTTGGCCTTTCCCAATCCATGATAAGCAAAACTACCAAACTGATAGTGATGAAGAGCAAGATATCCTCTCAAATGAAGAGAGTAACCTTGCAATCAGAAAATGTTGTTGCTAAGCAAATGGTGTGGTGATGAACAAGATCAGTTCTCTTATGAAGAGAGTAACCTTGCAAGTGAGAATGTGTTGTGTGTTGTTGATGTAGATGATTTGTGTTGAAATGCTTTGCATTTTATAGATTGAAAGATTGAAAGATTGAGAGATTTTGAGGAATGTGGGATTATTCACAAACCAATGACAAGGTGCCACTTGTCAAGTTGTGAGAGGGTGAGGAATGTGCAAGTTTTGGCAAATGTGCCAATTTCAAATTTGAATTTGAATGACTTGACATGTTTTGGGGGGATGAAAGGTGCAATAAATGCTATGTTGACTTGTGCAAATAGCATTTAAAACCTTGTTGGAAGGGACAAGTCCCTTTTGGGGGGAAGATTCAAATTGGAAGAATATTCCATTTTGATGCCCTTTTGAATGTAATTAGAGGAATTGTAAATCAAATAAATGATTTATTGGTGCAAGTGGGTGGGTTAGTTAGGAGTTTGGATTTTGACTCTAGTTGAGTCAAAAGTTGGAGAATGATAATCATGATTAGAAGTTAATTAATGTAGATTAATTAACTTGGAGGATATTAAGAGGTGACATTTGATAAATAAAATGAGAAGAACTTTAAGGATTTGATTAAATAATTTTGATTTATTTAATGAACCTTAGTAAATTAATCAATAAATTGCTTTAATTGATTAATAGTAGGAATTTGATGCACGATGTTAGTTTTGCATGTTTACATTTTGCCCCTCTTTGAAGCAATGTACTCGTTGCATTGGTTCAAAGAATGATGTTGCCGATATCGAAATTAAAAAATTTCTGATTTTTCGCATGCCCCAGCGAAAAGAAATACGCTAGTACATTGCCCCCTCGAGAGATCGAGCGAAAAGATTCGATTTGAGGTGGATCTCACGATAAAGAGGTTCAAAATGAATGTATGGATGGTTATACTATATGATCTATATGATAATGATGATGAAAATGAGATGTTCAGAAGATGCTTAGAATAACAAATCCATATTATTTTAAACATCTTAAATGATTATGCAATGCATGTGAGATGGATTAGATGGATGATGTTGTCCTATAACGATATGACGTGATTATGCAAGATGAGAGGATGAATGCAGCATGGATGCAGGATGGATGCATTGTTAGCGTGAAAGAAGGTAGAAGAATGAGAGGGATGAACCCTTGAATCTAAGAAGATGCAGAATTTCAACAAGCCAACTTTATTAGAGATGATGATGAAAGATGATGATGTATTGCTTATCCAGGAATGGGAGATAAAGAGCGTAACTTTCTTTATGTTTGATAACACACATAGCTGCGATGCATCAAGGTATTAAGAACCAGGATGGTGTGGCGCCTAGTGTGATGGACTCTGACTCGGCAATCAGATAGGAGTGATCTTGTTCACACTTGACATACGGAAACCTTGCTAGGACGGACCCAACAAAGCAAGTATTCACCAAGTTATTTTACAAGAACATCCAACAAGCACAGCAGACAAAAAGATAATGATCATTGCCCCATTCCTTTCTCTCTAAACCTGTTTTGTTTAGGCATCATCGAGAGGTCCTTGGAATGAGTGCAAAATAAGATGTCTAAAAAGACCAAAATAAAGTAAACAAACAAGCTGATGTTCTTTGTACCGCTAGCCAAGACTAAACTACTGTGGGGTACCTGATGCTTATGTCCATCACAGGAAAGCTTCATCCTAGGACATGTAGTGATCAGGGTTTTGGTGAGACTGATTGCGTGATAAGCTATTGATACTTTGAGTTGACCAACTTGCTGACTTACTGACTTAGACCTTCGAGACTTTGACGATTAGGTGTTCACTTTAGAACCTGCTAAACTTGTTCTGACTAACTCACCAAAGGGTGAAAGCGACGATGATTTATTATGAGTGATGACAATCACGAGTGAAAGCGAGATGAAATGGATGCACCATTTTGGTTTTTTTTTCAAATGTTTTGAGGCTATTTTTGGAATTTTGAGATGTTTTACAAATGTTTTTGGTATTTTCAAGATTTTTTAATGTTTTTGGTATTTTCAAGATTTTACAACGAACAGACTAACTTAAAGACCTATCCTAGGGGTCTCGGGAGCTGATCCATAGATTAGCCTTGCCTACGTTATATACGCAGAGACCACGTAGTTTGACTGGTGTTGGACTGACTTGATGATAATATGGACAAACAGATTGCCATTTTATTGCCTAAAGGACTAACTTAAGATGTAGACTAGATGGGCAAACGGATTGCCAATGCGACGGACGCCTAAAGGACTGACCTAACTGTCTCGGGGGATGATCAAAGATCAACCTTGCCTACGTTCAAGCTCAGAGACGACGTAGTTCGACAAGGTAGAAAAAACTGATAAGACTTAATGATGAAATTTTTGAAGATTTTCTGATATTTCGACATGTTTTTGGATTTTTGATGATTTTTCTGAATGTTTTTGGTTTTTTGAATGAGTTTTCTGAATGTTTTTGGAATTTTTGATGAATTTTGAAAAAGATCACGAGAATATACACGAATCCGATCCGATGTTGTGAGAACATGCCCCCAGTGTGGTGCGATAGACTACTTCGATAAAGGCGGGACAAACTGACCTTTGAAATGCCAAGTAGTTCCAATGGTGGAATATAGTACAGATACCAACGCAGGCTATGGTATGGATGCGAGCGGATAAGTGGAATGTGATGGAGTGGATGAGTTGTGCAGATCCTGATAGATGGGGAAGGTACTTTATTTACACTTGACGCCTGTTTGCCAGGTTTTCACCAAGGTATTTGCCCAAAGCGCCACCGAAGTGGTTTTCACTAGAGGACGATTTTTTCTCTTTACTATTTTTCAATCCTTTTCTGATTTTTTTGGATTTTTTGATCTTTTGATTTTTTTGTTGTCACCAAGATGCCTGTTTGCCAGGTTTTCATCGAGGTAACCATTTTTTCAGGACTTTTTCTGATTGTTTTTGTATTTTCTGAGAGATTTTAAGCTGATGCTGAACCACCTAGTGGTGCTGATGTTGATGCTTTTGTCATAATGTGCCATCGATATCCTGCTTGTAGAAGTTGTTTGCCAAGATACGTGCACTTGAATGCAACTTTTGAGATCCCTGATCTATTTTCCTGATACTGGAGTTAACTCTGTCTTTGTGCGCACATCGCGATAAGTGCCTTCTGAATCCTTATGATGAAGGGTCATTGCCAACACATGGTCAATGTGAGAATTGGATATCATGCGTGGAGGTGTGGATGGAGTGTGTTTAGGATAAAAGATGGATTGGTTGACAGTTTGGAACCTTTGACTCTCCAAACTTGGGAAGATGAGCAATAATGGGTGGATACGGAAGTGTATGTGGAATTAGGACCAACTGCTTGATACACTTTGTATGTTGCTTGAGAAGCCTGTTTTCGCTTTTGGAAATCTTTGATGGATACTTTGCCCCTTTTTTATTTTTCCCCATAGTTTCTTTGACTGATGGAGTTTGATAGGGATAATCTTTCTTTGTATTTTTTGGTATCCATATGTACTTGATTTGTCCAATATGCTTCTTAGCTTCTTTTTCTTTGATAACGTTCTTCATGCTTCGATTCAAGTCTTTCTTTTGATGTTGGTCCCAATTCATGGATGGGGTGATGGGTGGATGAAGATTTATGACATGGCGGGTTGTAGTATTGGCATTGGTTTCATCATAAGGATCCTTCGTGCTCCCTATGTTGACATTTGCTCGAGACGAAGTTGCCCCCAGTATGGTTATAGTATTACTGATATGTTGAGATCCCTTGATTGTTGAGTAACCAAGGCCTTGATGCTTAGGATTGCCAAAAATTTGCACTGGTTCTAGGATACCCTGTTCATGTAGGCCTAATCCTCTGCCTTGATAATTCATCTGCTGAAAAAATTTATTTGCCATAGGATATGATTTACCTTGGAAGCAAGGTGTTGTTTCTTCTCTGCTTTGTTGTGGAACTTCAGAAGTGTCAGCTTCTTTATTGATGAGATAGCTTGCTCTAAGAAAGGTAAGTGATCCAACTTCATAAGTGATAGGATCCTCCACATGTGGGATAAATTCCTGATTGATCTCTTTGGCTTGATATTGTAGTGCTTCTTCTAGAGGTATTGATGCTTCATTGTCTACACAAAAGTCTTCCTCCTGGCTCACTTCATAGGATGTTTCTGATTCATGAATTATGTACAAGCCTTCTTCATGATCCATTTCTGATATGTCTCTGCATTTCTCTACATCTTGATCATGTGTACAAATTTTAAGAGTAGGAGACTCTTGTTCCTCAGTAAGAGTATGAGACTCTTGTTTTGAATGAAGATCATCTAAAGGTCCATCCAAAGAAAGCATCTCATGGGTAGATGGAAGAGTATGTGCTATGCGGATATGGTCATCATTTGCAACATCTTGTATAGATAGGAGAGTGTCCATTATATTGTTGTAGTAGCTTGGAGATACAAATTCTTGATCTTGAGTGATTTCAGAATTGCTTTCAACATGCTTTGGATCAAGTTCTTGACATGGGTCAATTTCAAAGAATGGACTTCTTTCTTGGATATCTTCATTAGGAAGTGGCTCAATATTCTCTTGAACTTTGAGAGGATTTGGATCAAATGTTGAGATAGGGATTCCTTCAATATCTTTAACCATGAGGTCAAAGGATGTCAATATGTTGTTGGAAGGGCCATTGCTAGACCTTGATGGAAGATTTTGATCATGATTTGGAATATGTTCTTGAGATATGTCCTCTAACTCATTAGGTGATGTAGAGACATTTTCAACATTATCATTGGTCGATGGATCGTAGATTATGTCAATGGGATCAAATAATTGTAACACATCTTGAAATAGATCACTAAAAAGTGGCTCTTGATGAACGACGACTTGATCAATGGATGGGGTAGACATATCTTCAATGTGCTCATTGATGGATTGATTTTGATCATTGTTTTCAACAATTTTGGTGGAGGGATTGTCAATGTTCTCAAACATAGGATCAAATAATGTTAATGTTTCTTGGATTGGATCATTGTTGGGTATCGTGAGTGAGTTTTGATCGTGATTGAAAAGTGACTCTTGGTGTGTGATGATTTGATCATTGAATGAGATGGGAACATCTTCAATGTGTTCATTGATGGATAGATCTTGATCATTGTTTTCAACAATTGCGGTGGGAATCTGTTGCAAGCTTTGTTGGGTGAGTAAGGCCTGCATTTGCTGCTGAGCCAACAACGCTTGTTGTTCATCATGTTGTTTTTGTGCCAACAAAGCTTTTTGTTGGGCTCTTTGTTGTGCTACTTCTTCTTGGATTGATTGCAATAGTGCGTAGAATTCTGCTTGCGCTTGCACTTGTTGGGCTACTTGAGCCGCTTGTGCTTGCTGAGCAACTAGCTGTGTAGCTTGTTGGGCTTGGAGTGCCTTTTTGCGGGAAGCTTCTTGCAACATGATGGAGAATGAATTGGTCATGTTGTGCTTTGGCGGTGGTGGTGGTGGTGGTGGAATGGAAATGGTGTTGATTGTTGGGGTTGCTTGGATGGTTGTCATCTGTTGTTGAGATATTGATGGCAAAATGGGATGATTTGGTATGATGTTTTGATTCGGCATGATAGATTGAAATTGAATATTGTTGTGGTTGGGAATCATATTGCTTTGATTTAGGTAACTTTGATTTTGCATGGTGTTACCTTGACTTGAATCAACATATGGAGTTGCCAATATATTGCTAGGATTTTGAACAACATTAGGGGGATTTGCAAACATGTCGACCCCAAAGTTTACCAAGTGTGGATTTGAAATGGTCATGTTTGGTAAAGTTTCACTTGGTATGTATGGATTTTGTGGGAAAATGTTGTTTGGAAAACTCATGCATTGAGTGTTTGGTTGATAGATTTGCAGATTTGGACTTGGATTTAAATCTATCATTGGAAAAGGTGTTCCAAACTTTGGATTGGGTATGCTCATATTTGTTGTTCCATTGATGTTTGTATGAGATAATGCTCCCATGTATGCATTGTACAAGCTTTGATAATCAAATGGTATTGCAAGGCTTGGATAGTTTGGTTGAATCGAATTGCTCATGATGGATGGATCAAATTTATATTCCATGTCCCTCTTGTGTTGAGATCGAGTTTGAACCATAAAATAAAGATCAATTTTCAAGAATGTAAGAGATGAACCTCTAATCCTTTAGATCGCTCTAAACCTTAGGTTCAAAGAAGAAAAGAACTAGGATAATTGAAGGATCAAAGTGATGACGAGGATGAGATAAACGGAAGATGAGTGATATGGATGAATGGAACTCTTAAAGAAACTTTGAAAGAAATGCTAAAACTTTTAGGACTTTGATTGATCGTGATTGGATTGATGGTTTGACTAGATGTGTTAAGTCAAACAAAATGTGATGAATGTAAACGTAAAACTCTAGGAAGTTGTTTTATCCAAGAGTGAACTCCTACAAGATGGTAGTTTGACTAAGTGTGTCAAGTCAAACAAGGTGATGATTTGATAATTTGGCTAGGTGTGTTAAGCCAAACAAGATGAACTTGTAAACCCTAGGAAGTTGTGTTATCCTAGAGAAAACTCGTGTATAGGATGATGGTTTGACTAGTTGTGTTAAGTCAAACAAAGTGATTTGGTTTCGCCTAAAAGTTTAGCATAAAAGATGTTTACAAAGTTTCCAAGAGTTGTTGGTGAGGTGGAAATTTGACTGATTTTGATGGTTGAAAAGATGGATGAAAGTGATGGGATTTGATCCTAGACTTGACCTAGATGACACTTCTTCTTACAAGACCTCGGTGTTGAAGAACACGCTATATTTCCTATGAGAGGAAAGTAAACCTTTCAAACAATTCAGGATCTCAAGACGCTCCTCACTAGCTTTCACACTAAGCTTTTTGAACTTTGATTTTGGGATTTTGATCATGTTAGAAAACACATGTGTAATCAAATTTGTCTTTTATCTTGTCTTAGTGAATCCCTTTTACCAAAAGCACTTGCTTGATTATGTTTTCAAACTGAATGTCTAATGTCCTGCTTTCTTCCTCATCCCACAAGGTCCATTATGTGGAAATCAAAGAAATTAGGGAAAAAGTTTCCTAGGTTTATCCTTACTGAAAACAAATGACGATAGAATTCAAGCACTTAGAAACCTCTAAGGATATGATCCCTAGGGAAAGCAAGAGTGCTTAAATTCGTCAAAGGTATTTGTTTCCTCTAAGGTGTTTGAAATTTGAGGCTCATGTGAATGTTTGTTTTTCAATGTTTTGAATCCAAGCAAAGTGTTTTTGATTCCAAGCACTTTTTACAACCCTAGGATGATGAGGCAATATCTTGTTGGGTTCCCACTTGGATAAATCCAGTTGCGCATATCTTGTGCGAATGGCTAAATGCTTGACCACACTGGCTCCCCTCCATGACACTCACTTATTCGGGTCAGCCAAGCATTAGTACCCATGAATCTCCCATGGCATACTTTCCATTTCCACAACAAGACCGCATGTTATGTGGGGCGGCTTCAGAGGACATGACCTCTTGCACCAACAAGATAGACAAGGTTTTGGAAAATTTCTAAACAAGGGTTCTAATTCGGGCATTCCGTTCGTGGGGGATTATCCAACGTCGGTGAGAGTCCATTGCTGTCCATCTCATCGGAATAATCCTCGTGATATTGGACTTTGTTCCAATATCCACACTTATATACCAGTTGGAAGTCGCTTGGCTTTAGCGTGTTCCCGGTTGGGTCGTTCCCTTGGGTGATTACTTTTTCCCACAAGGTAGGTCCTCTAAGATAAACAATAGCGAGCTAACATATCCCGTCGTTCACACAACCTTCATTGAAAAATAAAGGGGAGAACCTCCGCAATATGTCGTGCTCACACTCGCATGTTTTGTTCAATTTTTATATCCCAAATTGAAGTGTGGAGGCAATATTTTTGACAACTTAATATCATAAAAAAAACTTTTGATTCTCAAGATTGCCGTGAGGCGCGAGAGAAGCACATACGTCTTTTTGATGATATTACTTTGTGAAAAAGATTACAAAATATGACAAACAATTGTTCATTTTAAGTCCAAAAAGTAGTGATGAATTCATTTTAAGCACTAAAATCCAAGTGTGAAGGTTGCCTTGTTCAATTTTAATCCCAAATTGAAATCTAGTAAATGTCTAAGGTTCTTTTTAACCAACTTTGAAAAGATCAAATCAGTGATTGATTTTAAGCCCAAATCGAAATGTGAGTTGGTTTAAAACAGAAAACAAGGGTAGTGATTTGAAGCTCTAGATCAATAAGCATTAAAAAATGCTTTTATTAAGCTTAAATTTGATTCTCCAAATTGAATGTGCTTGATATTTTGATTCTTATGCAAGAGATACCACCATTGTTTCTTTATGCGAACTGCAAACAAAAACCCACATGTTAGAGTTATATACCATCAAATTGCAAAACCACTTTTAATACTGAGAAAGGAATGATAACAAAAACCCCCTTTTTGTTTTAACTCTACGAAAGAGTGTCCCTTTTGCAAACAAAAACCCACATGTTAGTTTTCCAAATCTAGTTGGATAATAAAGCTGCAATTATGATCAAATCTAACACCAAAGTGGTTGTATCGGATATTCAATGCGTGTAGTTGAAGAGATGATTTGTCATGTCACAAAGATTAAAAACAACCAATTTCATTTTGATGCAAAGTAGCAAGCCACATCAAATTTAAATTTTGCATAGTGACCCAAAAATAAAATATGATGTTAGTTCAAAATCTCTGCACTAAATCCAATATAATCAAGCACATGTCAACTAATAATATTACTTTAGCATTGAAAGCATTTTGAATTTATTTCCAATAAATGACAAATGTCTCAAATGAATCTTCCAAGCTATTTTCCAAGGAAAATCAATCTCCAATATAAGAAAATAAATTAATAGAACTCTTCTTCCTTGTGATGGGGGTCAATAGCAGTGTGGGCGAAAATAAATGACAATAAAGATTCCACCTAAACCGCTAAGCAAATAAATCTCATTTAACAATTTCAAACTTGGGATTGAAAATGGGTCAATCAGAAGTAAAAATAAATAAATAAGACTTGCAGACCATGGCAGGTGATTATGAAAAGAAACCATACAATGCCTTTACTCTGTCATTTGAAATGACACTTATTAGAAATTTCTTCACCTGCTTCCAAAGAAAATTTGCTATGAAAGACATCAAACCCAATTTCACTCTTAAGTTGTATGTGAATGTTGCCCCTGTTGAAATGTCTGCACGGCTGTAGAGGTAATAGCATTTAACAGGGTTTTGACAAACAAAAAAGAAAGCCCGTTTGTTAAGAATGGTCAGAGAATTAAAAGTGAATTAGCACTGCCCCAAATTTCTACCAATAGATTTGCAAATTTTTGCAATAGAAGCATTTATGGGAAAGTGTCAGTAGATCTTTGTATATCTGAAGTGAGAAATTTATTCGAAGGGATACAACGCCTGAGATTTGACAACCAAATAAATGTTCCTATGTTTCTTGATATGTCCACTCCTCCAAACTTCAGGTTAATGCAATCAACAGGTGTAAAGCGAGCTCCTCAAACATTTTCCAACATCCTCGGTGCCTGCAAAATGAAAGCTCCAGCAAATGTCAATTTAATGTGCCATCTTATTCGATGAATGCCTCTACTCCATTTAATTCTCAGCTAACACAGCCTGACAGATGATTTTGAATTGATGGTTTCAACTACCTAATAAATTTAGTCACCTGCAAACGTTGCCTATGTTTGACTCCTTGTGATTTTATGGACAACAATTACTTGAGAGTGGCTCGAAAGAGATTTTAGTATCAACATTTCAAACGTCAACCTATGCCAGGCAATTACTACTGTCGGCTGAGTGCAGAGTTACCCATTCTTTTTGTCGTGCGTGTGGAGAATGGTTTTGAGACACAATGTAATGATGGGAGTCTACGCTGGACATGGGAGTTGCGAGAGAGAGTACGCAGACTATTTGATAGAATACCTCAAAGAGACGTTAGCTCATGGATCACACAACTAAAACTTGATTGAAAAGTCATAAAAACAAGCAAATATTGTTGGCAGGTGTAAAGACAGACTCCCTGTTCGTTCCAGCATCTAGACAAACCTGTGAGGGATTTGGTAGGGAAGACACAACTTAGATGGTATCTACAAAGCATGGTTCAGCTGATGCAATAACAAGTGATATAAGCAACACAACTAGACTTGGCAAAGTCTTCAAATATACATTTGACATAGTTATTGACTGATCATCACCATTATATGGGTATCGACTAACATGGATGATAGTGAGAAAAAAGAGAATGAATTGGATATCGGTTACAGGAAGAATATAAAACAAGATTAAACCAATGTTTGGTGTATCGGTTTTCATGGAATGAAATGACTGAGCAAGGCGGCGATGAGCATCAACAATAAGAAACCAGAAAGGCCGACCAACACAATATAAGCAAGAATTTTAAGATGTCCAATTTCTTATGTGATCTTACTTGATTAGCAATGCTATACCACATTAATAATAGCTTTGCTATTTATTTGGTGTATAGAGCAATAGGTTTCTTTTACCGCTGAAATGGTAACTATGAGATATTAAAAGATGCTTGATCCAAAACAATGCAAAAAAAAAACAAAATATAGCCACTAATGCAATCTGAACTTATCTAACACTGAGAATCCAACCTCTTAAACCAACCATAAGCTTAATCCCTAAGTGACCTTCGTTGATGAAGCTATGGAAGTATTTTCAGATATTATGAAGAGCTCTTTGCATAGTATTAAGAGGATGTACAAAATTTAAAGGCTACTCAGAACATAAATAAAGACATTGCAATAACTTAATGCATTCAACGATATAAAATATACACATAACGAATACACATCCTAAGGCAAAGATTATTTCAAACAAAAATTTCTGAGAGATATTTTTTAGCTGAGCATCGTCATTGGTTAAGGAAAAGCATAAGTATAGCAAACAAAGGGTAGCCTATTAATTTGAGCTAACAACAAAGAATAGAAAATATGCTTCTTCTTTTTCTTTGAAATATTGTCATGCCCTCCTTCTAGCGCCATTTTGTAGACGTCAAAATCTGCAAATAGTTAGCATGATTCTCACATCTTCATAGGATAATACAACATTCTTCAAATTAAATGATAAAACTAATCTAAGCCTGCAAATAAGACATGAAGTATATCTATCCTATGGTGGATTGGTGCAACTTAGTTGTGTAGGAAGTTGCCCTTTCCCAATCCATGATAAGCAAAACTGCCAAATTGATAGTGATGAAGAGCAAGATATCCTCTCAAATGAAGAGAGTAACCTTGCAATCAGAAAATGTTGTTGCTAAGCAAATGGTGTGGTGATGAACAAGATCAGTTCTCTTATGAAGAGAGTAACCTTGCAAGTGAGAATGTGTTGTGTGTTGTTGATGTAGATGATTTGTGTTGAAATGCTTTGCATTTTATAGATTGAAAGATTGAAAGATTGAGAGATTTTGAGGAATGTGGGATTATTCACAAACCAATGACAAGGTGCCACTTGTCAAGTTGTGAGAGGGTGAGGAATGTGCAAGTCTTGGCAAATGTGCCAATTTCAAATTTGAATTTGAATGACTTGACATGTTTTGGGGGGATGAAAGGTGCAATAAATGCCATGTTGACTTGTGCAAATAGCATTTAAAACCTTGTTGGAAGGGACAAGTCCCTTTTGGGGGGAAGATTCAAATTGGAAGAATATTCCATTTTGATGCCCTTTTGAATGTAATTAGAGGAATTGTAAATCAAATAAATGATTTATTGGTGCAAGTGGGTGGGTTAGTTAGGAGTTTGGATTTTGACTCTAGTTGAGTCAAAAGCTGGAGAATGATAATCATGATTAGAAGTTAATTAATGTAGATTAATTAACTTGGAGGATATTAAGAGGTGACATTTGATAAATAAAATGAGAAGAACTTTAAGGATTTGATTAAATAATTTTGATTTATTTAATGAACCTTAGTAAATTAATCAATAAATTACTTTAATTGATTAATAGTAGGAATTCGATGCACGATGTTAGTTTTGCATGTCTACAGAACCGCTCACTAAGTTCTCTTTATACAACACCCTCATTTTTAGAAAGTTACAAAGGGGTTTATTGAAAAATCCCACTTCCCAACTTCTTTACACTTCACAAATGCATCAAAAATGCTTCAAATGGCTCGAACATGTTTAATCTATCACCAAAATTTTTTGCCCCAAGATTTTTCCTCACCTACCCACCTTTAACCCATTAGATTTCACTCAAAACATTTAAATTTGACAATTAGGGAATCATGCCCAAACCCCCAAATGACCTATCCTGCTCCCAAAAACATTCAATCAACTAAATCCTACCATATTGGGCCCATTCCACTCAACCACAAGAGTTACAGTCTATGGAATGGGCCATAATCACATTTTTATGTCTTTAAAACCTTAAAATTGGAGTTTCAGACCTGCTTACAGGGAAAAATCAATAAGATTCTACAACCTCAATGGGAATGCCTCAAAGTAAATCAAAATGATAGATAGGACACTGAAACAACAATTCAAATAAATTTGGAGTCACCATCAGTACATACAAGCTATGCAACGAATTGCAAAATGAAAGTTGCACCACTTTGCAACTTTACACTGCTTGCATTTGACACTTTTTCCATCAAGTGAAAATTGGACACCACGAGAAAAAAAATTTGAGATAACAAAAACCGAGAGAGGTTATTGTAGAGGGGCCCAACACAATCTTATAGGCTTAGATAAAGAGTTTGTAAGTGTCACGATTTTTGAGTAATAGCCCGTCAAAGATTGCTTCCCTTTTGCACTTTGGACCCTTAAGGGATCGATCCAGTTGAACGTAGCTTGGAGCGATTCCACATGTTTGAGTGCAAAAGTGGACCATTCCTAATATAAAAATACCTATTCAGATGCATTGGAACACTCTGTTTGGTCACACGAGTTGGAGAATGAAAGTTGCACCACTTTGTAACTTTCAACTACTTACATTTGACAACTTTTTCCCCAAGTGAAAATTTCCCACCATGGGAAAATGCCTCTGAGATAGAAAAAATCAAGAGAGGTTATTTAGAGGGGCCCAACATGATCCCATAGGATCAAATGAGAAGTTTTTAAGTGTCACGGTATCTGAGTAACACCATGATGAAGTTTGTAGCCATTTTGCACTTTGGACCCTTAAGGGATCGATCCAGTTGAACATAGCTCAAAGCGATTCCACATTTTTGGGTGCAAAAGATGACCAGGCCTAGCATAAAAATACCTATTCGGATGCAATGGAACACTCCGTTTGGTCACACGAGTTGCAGAATGAAAGTTGCACCACTTTGTAACTTTCAACTACTTGCATTTGACAACTTTTTCCCCAAGTGAAAATTCGCCACCACAGGAAAATGCCTCTGAGATAGTGAAACTCAAGAGAGGTTATTGTAGAGGGGCCCAATGGGATCCCATAGGATTAGATGATAAGTTTCTAAGTGTCATGGTATCCAAGTAACACCATGCTGAAGTTTCCAACCATTTTGCACTTTGGACCCTTAAGGGATCGATCTGGTTGAACATAGCTCAAAGCGATTTTGGGTGTTTGGGCATGAAAGAGGACCATGCCTAGTGTAAAAATACCTATTTGGATGTGTTTGAACACTCTGTTTGGTCACATGAGTTGTAGAACAAAATTTGCACCATTGCAACTTTCAACTACTTGCATTTGACAACTTTTTCACCAAGTAAAAATTTGCCACCATGCAAAAATGCCTCTGAGATAGCAAAAACCGAAAGAGGTTATTGTAGAGAGGCCCAACATGATCCCATAGGATCAGGTGAGACATTTCTAAGTCTCATGGTATCCGAGTAACACCATGCTAAAATTTGCAACCATTTTGCTCTTTGGACCCTTAAGGGATCAATCCGGTTGAATGTAGCTCAAAGTGATTCTGTGTGTTTGGGTGTAGAAGAGGACCATTATTAGCATAAAAATACCTATTCAAATACATTGGATCACTCTATCTGGTCACATGAGTTGCAGAATGAAAGTTGCACCACTTTGCAACTTTCAACTACTTGCATTTGACAACTTTTCCCCCAAGTGAAAATTTTCCACCACGGGAAAATGCCTCTGAGATAGCAAAATTTGAGAGAGTTTAATGTAGAGGGTCCCAACGCAATCCCATAGGATCAGACGAGAAGTTTCTAAGCATCATGGTATCTAAGTAATACCATGCTAAAGTTTTTAACCATTTTGCACTTTGGACCCTTAAGGGATCGATTTGGTTGACCGTAGCTCAGAGCGATTCCATGTGTTTGAGTGTGAAAGAGGACCATGCCTAGTGTAAACATACCTATTCAAACACATTGGAACACTCTGTTTGGTCACACGAGTTGCAAAATGAAAGTTACACCACTTTGCATTTTTCAACTACAAAAACTGTGAGATGTTATTGTAGAAGTTTCTAAGTGTCACGATATCCGAGTAACACCATGCTGAAGTTTGCAACCATTTTACATTTTAGACCCTTAAGGGATCAATCCGGTTGAACGTAGCTCAAAGAGATTTCGCATGTTTGGATATGAAAGAGGACCATGCCTAGCATAAACATACCTATTTGGATGTGTTGGAACACTTTGTTTGGTCAAACGAGTTGCAGAACAAAAGTTGTACCACTTTGCATTTTTCAACTACTTGCATTTGACAAATTTTTCCCCAAGTGAAAATTCACCACCATAGGAAAATGCATCCAAGATAGAAAAAACCAAGAGAGGTTATTGTAGAAGGGTCCAACATGATTCCATAGGATTAGACGAGAAGTTTCTAAGTGTCATAGTATCCAAGTAACACCATGCTGAAGTTTGCAGCCATTTTGCACTTTGGACCCTCAAGGGATCGATCCAATTGAACGTAGCTCAAAGCGATTCTGCATGTTTGGGTGAAAAAGAGGATCATTCCTAGCATAAAAATACCTATTTGAAAATGTTGGAACACTCCGTTTGGTCACATGAGTTGCAAAATAAAAGTTGTACCACTTTGCAACTTTACATTGCTTGCAATTGACACTTTTTCCATCAAGTCAAAATTGGACACCACGAAAAAATAACTCTAAGATAACAAAAACTGAGAGAGTTTATTGTAGAGGTGCCCTACGTGATCCCAATGCCTTAGATAGAATTCCTGTAACCAAGACGATATCCGGGTAATAGGCCATCGAAGATTGTTGCCCTTTTGGAATTTGGACTGTTAAGGGATTACGTTGCTTGAATTACAAATGTTTGAGGGAAGCAATAAATTTTGATGTAGATCAGGGAGGAAATCAACCTACAATCACAATTCAAGCCTTTAGAAACAACTTTGCAACCCTTTTAAACATATCTCTCCAACTCTTCACAAATTCACTCAAATTCCCTCGTAGGTCTGCAAACCTAGTTTTTGGACCAAAAATCTCAGATCCAATCTCAAACCCACTAACCAACTATATTTTTAGACACCCTTCAACATCTTACAAATCATATCTCAAAAGAAACATAGGTCACTTTGGACCAACTTCTCCAAAATCATGTAACTATGTTATCCTAGATCTCAATTAGGTCACTTTAACAAAGCATCACCCACTCAAATGCCTTTCCAACCATAAATATTCATGGAAAGTCACTTACCAGTCTATAAAAACTCCAAATCCACAAATTTTGATCAAAGAATCATTTCCTATGACACCAAAACATGAAAGCCTCACTTTATGCCATTCCGAAGGGGTTTATTGAAAAACACTGTTCCAAGATTTATACATAGCCAACCAAGGCATGAAACACCTTTAGTTATGTCTACACATGCTTGAAGGTTCAACAAAATTTTCTGCCTCCAATATTTTCTATGACTTCCCTCCTCTAACCACCAAATTTCACTCAAAATACACAATTTGACAATTAGGGCATCATGCCCAGGAACTCAACTCGCCTTCCCCACCCTTCCAAAACTTCAAACACTTCAATATATGCTTTCTCATTCCAAATCAATCATATCTCAATGTTGCCTAATACAATTTCACCAAAATCCAACATCGAAACTCCATTTTAAAGCCAAAATTCACCCAATTTCCTCTAGGACAGCAACCAAAACCACTCCTAAATATTTTTCGTCAACCCTAAATCTTATTCCTACATCTAATCCTACCATCTTGGACTCATTCCACTAAGCCATAGAGAGAAACAATAGGTGGAAGGAGTCATTTATTCATTTTTGGTCTTCAAACCCTTATCGTTGGCTGTACATACCCGTAGTCAGTAATTTGACAATAAAATTCTTAAAACTCAATGAATTTCCTTCACTCCAAAGCCAAAATGTAGCTAACACCTGGTGTAGGGGCACCAAATAGAATTTTGAAATTTAGGTGTTGAAGTCTTGTTTTGAGTTAAATAAGGTCATATAGACCATTTTCATGATGTAATAAGCCTATTTTGATGGTCATTAGATGATTAGAAGGTCTTATGAGTCCATTAGGTTAGGAATAGGATAAAAAATGATTCTTGGATTAGGGGAGATCATTTAGGAGTGATGGTATGTAACCTTGGTAGTGAAAATGAGTGATTTTGAGTGAAATTCAATGGTTTTAGGGTGAGAATGGATGAAATCCATTGGGGCAGTCATTTTTGAGAGTCTTTTAAGCATGTAAAGACATTCTATGGTATGTTTGGGTTGTTTTTTGTGAGAGTTAAGTGTGGGAAGAGTGATTTTTAAAAAGGCTCCTTGGAAAACCTAGTCTTGGAGGTTTGAAAATCAAGGTTTAGTGGATTAGTAGCTTGGTGAGCATTCAAAGATCTAAAAAATGTAGAACTTTGTGTTTGGTAACCTAAATAAACATTTTCCTTTTCCTTTGAATAAATTAAAAGTGTTTGGGAAGGTGTCTCTTTGCAAAAGAGGCCTAATTGGCCTAGTTGCCCCTACGGTAAAGTGAGATTTTGAGGTGTTCCTTTCAAAGGAGTCCATAGTAATCTTGAGATATGTTTATGATCATGGAAAATGGTATCTAAATCTATTGGTACAGTCTAGAGAATCCATCTGGATCTATAGATATGTTTGACAGTCTCTTGGGAGAGGGCTACTAGCTTGTGAAGGTTTGGAGTGGGTTTGTGGCTAAGTATGGTTCTTTGAGGTTTGATGAGTGGTTTAGTTGAGATTGTATGAGGATTTTTATCTTGTTAGATGCCTTTTTGAATTCATGTGAAGGTCTGAGAACCTTAGTGTGTATTGGAGCCATTGGTGACTTACACCATTGTTGAGTTTTGTGAGTGTATTGGAGAACCAATCAAGAAGTTAGGTTTATGATCTTGGTACTAATCTATTTGATTATGCATGTGTTCCACCTAGCTCTGCATCAACACCTATCTCTACCAATTGAAAAATATTTTAGTACATAATACTTCTGTACGACCAAGTCTAATAGTCTACAATAGAAAAATTCAATCAAACACACAAAATTACAAGAGAAATCAGGGGATTTTTATTTTTTTTCCTTCACAAAAACTTTGAAAAACCTCTTCCTTCGAGTTCCAAAAATATTTAAACCTTAAAAAACCTATAAAAATGGATCTCACTACCCTTTGAATTCCAATGACCGTTGGGATTCTTCAAGTTTTCATTTTTTTTGCACTTTTTTCACATTGACAACTTTTTAATTTTTGCAATTTTACATCGTTTTGACAAATATGCAACATGAACTCCAAAATGACCACAAAAAAAACTAACATGAATTATTACATTATAAATTGGTCTAATATGACCTTATTCAATTGAAAAAACTCAAAAAACAAAACTAACTTAAGACTTCCATGAACCAAATTTTCTCAATAATCTTGGTGCCTGCACCAAATTTCAATATTTGAGTAAATCTCATTACAATTCCTTAGCTACTCCATTCTCACATATCTTTTAAAATTTCACTCATACATTCGAGATTCTCTTATAATGTCTACATTGTAGGTGCTCATGATGAGGTTAACTTCAAATGAGTAACTTGAGATTCCCTCGCTAAGCTTCACACACGGTCCCATAATGGCTTCAAATTAGAAGTAAAATTTGTCAAGATCATAAAAATAAGGATGTTGCATTGTTTTTTGGGTTAAGATTCTCTTCGATGGCTCATAAATCATAATTTTTTCCAAGGAGAGACCACTCAATTTTTAGTAGTTTACTTACAAATACACAAAGGAAAATAAGAAAAAGAAAGAGCATCCAACATGGAAATGAAATGAAAATAGATGGAAGGAACTTACTGAAACAAATCCACACCATTTGGTTCTAACTTGGGAACAAAAAGGCATAAATATTGATGCTTCCATTGAGGATAGGCATGCCAATCTCTCAACTTAGTCACTCCTAGTTGAATACATCTTCACTGGGAGTTCCAAGATATCTATTGCACACAACACTTCTCATGAATATAATAACTTGAAATTCGAGATGCTCTTATAATGTCTACATCATAGGTTCTCATGATAAGGTTAACTTCAAATGAATCTTGAAATTCCCTCAACAAGCTTCGCACACACTTTTGTAATGGCTTAAAATCATAATTGAGATTTGTTAAGATCATCAAAATAAGGATGTTGCATTGATTTTCTGGCTGAGATTCTCTTGGATGGCTCATAAATCTACATTTTTCTGCAAGGGGACACTAATCAATTTTTAGTAGGTTACTTACAAATAGGAAAAGTAAAAGAAGATGATAGCAATGGCATCAAAAAAATTGATGTGCATACAAGTATAAATTAATAAGAACCAATGTGCATACTTACAAATTAATCCAACGAACCATCTGGGTCTTCTCTACTCTTTATTAGGTCAAGTATTGCCTCATGGTCAGACTCACAGACCTTCTACAAGGTCTTTTTCAAAGGTCTACCTCCATATTTGTTCAAACAAACATTGGATGCCACGACAAGGTTGTGTTAAGCCTTGCATAACCACCCCATCTTTTGCCTTGGTCAAAATGGGTCCCCCTTTTTGTTTTTTATCCTTGGTTGATATTTCAAACAAATTTTGGAGTCTTTCTCTTCCAACACTTTGTTTTTCTTTGGTTTAGTCTATTGGAACCAAAATCGGAACTGAATTTGGTTTTGAAACTTTCTTTAAAACTCATTTTGATCCCCATCCCGACGATCTTTCTTTGAAACCTTTTGTCTTGAGTTTGTCGGAGTCGGAACCGGAGTGGAAGTTAAGTTGGTGTTTATTCAAAATTTCCAAGATCAAATTCCATCCCGCTTCCGCCTCCGCTTTTTGGACTAAGTTTTTATGTTATGTTTTCTTGTGTTGGTTTTTCTGTTTTATTTTGTTGTTTCTCTTTTTCTTTGTTGGTGGAATGGGACCCAGAATAGGAACCAAGTTGGGAAAATAAACAAATTTCCATATCAGTTTTCATTCTGAATCTGCTCTCGCCGGGTTTTTGTCATTGAATTTTTATTGAAGTTGCACAACAGTAATGGGCCAATTCGTCTGCAGTTCCGACTCTGCTCTACTCCATTGATGGCATTAATGACAGGTGCCAAGCATAGGTAGAAACTCTGAGTTTTAACTTAATTAGGGTTTAAATGTGTAGTCATCATTATTATTATTAAGAAATCGAAGAGCAAAGTAGAGCAGCAGTGGAGCTTGTCTGGAGTGAATCGATTGAAGGAAATACAGTTGTGCATGGATTGCTTCAAGAGTTTAACTATTTATTTGCATTCGAGGTAGGGTTTCCTATTTTTGTTCTTCTCTTGTTTACTTTCATGTTTTTCTTATTGCTGTTCGTGTTAGATTGTTTTGATTTGGGCGAGTTCAGTTCGTGTTTCTCAGTAGGTTTGCATGTTTAGTTTTTCTTTCTTTCTTTGTTTGATTATTCTTGTCTTCGTTTTTGCTTGTGTAAATCTGGTTTCTTTATTTTAGGGCATGGTCATTTTCATGTTTTAGCCATGACTGAGTCATGCTGCTTTAGATTTTAAAGTGCGTAGATTAAATTAGGGTTCCATAGTGAGTTAGGGTTTGTTAAAATCTTGTTTTTACTTAGGAAATCTTGTTGCACATTCAATCTGGTTAGTTTAGAAAGGGTTAAATTCGTGCCCTAGGGTTTTGGTGCATTTCTGTATTCGCGTTTTAATTTAAATATGATGCCCTAGAAAGTACAGTCGCCCCTCGATAATAAGGGGATGGTCTTATCATGTTATATTTTAGCCCCTTTTCATTTAGGTATAACCTAGTCCTTAATCATGGAATTATGCATTAAATTGTTAAAATCATTTATGATGTCATGGTCAACCTAGGCGGAAGTGGGATCAGAATTGATTTGGATGTTGGGCATATTTTATAATTAGTGTCATTTCCATTTTCCATCCCGTCTCCAACTCCGCTTATAGTGAGAAGCTTTATTTCAAAATAACAATAACCTAGGCAAAATCGGAATCCGAACTGAAACGAAATATGAAAATAGAAAATATGAAAGAAACAAAATTCATTTCCATTCTAGTCCTGGTTCTGATCACCATTCCAGTTTTGAATCCGAGCCCACTTCTTGTTAGTGTAATCTCAATGCTTGTTTTGGCTCCGATCCCGACAGTGTGTTAAAAGGGGATTGTTTAGTATGTTTTCTGCCTAGTTCCACCTCCGATGTAGGTATGAAAGGTATGATTTTAGGGCATATTTTGTGATGTTTATTCAAGGATCTAACTAGAGGTTTTGTCGTAGGGAAGTTAAAATTTCAAAAACAATAGGAGAGGCTTCCCAAAGGAATCGGCTTGCAAAAACATCAAAGGCAGCAATCAATCCCAAGAAGATAAAGCCAGAGTAGTTACCTTATACTTTGAGGTATAACCATAAGGGTCCTATGGTCACAAAAAGAAAAGTGGAATATGATTGGTCTGATATCACTGACACCAATCTGGGCCCATTAAATTTGGAGGAGTTGCGCTCAGAAACCTTTACTGAGGATGGATCAGGGAGAACTCAAAGAATACATGAGTTTAGCTTGGCTCACATAACCCTGTTTCCCATATCTATCCAATGCCTGAAATTAATCATCATAGCAGCAGGAGCCTATAATTAGGCTACTAGGAAATTAAGGGACTCACAAGACAATGTGATCATTGATTTAACTCCTCAGATGTTTCAACACATGTTTAGTGTCCTGGATCCAAGGAACTTGGTACAGTTGAAAGAAGCAGATGCTTTAGGGATGTTTTGTAAATGCAAGGAATCCAACAAGGCTCATTTGAATAATAATTGGTTGAAAATACAAAAGAATTCCTTGACCAAGCTCTCAGATCAACCAAAGAGGGCAGAATTTTACAAGGAGGTATGAGAGTTGATAATGATGTTATCTAGGGCTTTTGGGAAAAGGGATGCATTTCATTTTAAGGAATGGATGTTTCCCTTTATTCAGACAATCTTTGATGGAACACAACAGTTTGACTGGCCCACGATTGTCTCAGATGCCATTCATGACCAGTTGACAAGGATAAGGGAAACCAAATGTTTCTTTATGACTTCTTATGTTATTTATGCAGCTGCTAGAGGAGGTGTATTTCCAGGTTTAAGGAGAGTTGGAATATTGGGGGAAAAGGATGGAGAAAAGAAAGTGTGGGACCATTATGATCAATTATCTCTATAGGTATCTGAAACACAACTAAGAAGGGTTAATGATGCATTTCTATATGTGATTATTAACCAACTGAATGGAGATGCAGGGTACAGACTGAGCCAAGAAGCTATGGCATTTATCACTGAATGGGGATGTTGGTACATTCAATACCCGAAGTTCACATACTTCAGGCTAGCTGGATTTGAAGGTCATCCACATTTTCTACCAAGATGTTGTAATAATAGGATAGTGTTGATGGAATTTGTTTATCAAGCTCTGGGGGTTAATGCCCGGTTTGCATTGAAGCACAAAACAGGATGTATTAAGTTCCCCATGCAGTTGGGTGAAAACAATTGTCAACATTTGGTGGGAGCAAAGGTAGTGTGCAGCGAGTTGATACATCTAAAACTAGGTTTGTATATAGCTCAGATGTACTTTGACCTGAAGAATAAAATGAATGCCTTGCTACCTTCTGTTTTTGATAAAAAAATCAATTTGTTGGAAGATTTCTAGAGTGATCGGTAGGATGAGTATGACCTCAGGAAGAAGAATTATGAGAGGTTACCCGTCTCACTCATGGTAGAGCTTGGGATCAAAGATGATATCCCTAATGCATTAATAGATGATGGACTGGTGTTAGATCCATCATATGAGGCATTAAACATTGGCACTAAGAGCTTGGATCTGATGGACTGGGATAGTGAGGAAACAATTGACACAAAGCAAATAGGGAGGATAGTTTTGGATAGGATCATTCAATGGGTGGTTCTAAGAACCAAAACTCCTCAAGGACCAGCTCCTAAAAAGGGGAAAGGATATAAAAGGATCAAAAGAAAGACACCTCCCAAGGAGCCTTTGGAGTTCCTCCCTCCAGATATTGAAGTGATTGAGCTTGAATCAGTGGCTCAAGATGAACCAGAGACACAAGAGGGAGATGCCCAAATAGGACCAGTTGCTTCAACACCTGCATTAGGTGAATCCTCTACTCAAGTCCCACTTGCAAAACAACAAAGTGAAGAAGTACAAAAAGGGACTCTTCATAATATTGTTGAATCCATGAAGGGAAAATAGGTAGAGGTAGAAATTAATGATATTCAAACAAAATCTGATGAGACTCTGTCAGAGAGGGATGTGCAAGAAAATATACCTCTAGAGGAGGATACTGATCATGTGTTGATAGAGGAGGATGAGTGGGCATTATTTCAAGAAGCCAAGAAGGCTGCTGATGATCAAGAACTTGTTGCAACAATATAGAAACAAAAGGTAATTGATTCCAAGATGCAAGTTGATACCATACTGCAGTAGCAACACATAGAAGCTAAGTAAAAAGTTGATGAAATAGAGCAACAATAGATGAAAAAAGAGCATGAGCTCAAGGTCAAGGCAGAGAATGATAAATTAGAATTGATACAAAAAATTCATGACCTTGAGGAGGAAAAGGAAAGACATCGAAGGGAGAAGGAAGTTCTGGTGGCTAAGTTGAAGCTTGCTGAAGAGGCTCACAAAGAGAAAGAGGAATCAAAATGATTACAAAAGGAGAAAGAAGCCGAAGAACTGATCAAGAAGCAACAAGAAGAAAAGGAAGCTATGAAAAAGCTTAAGGCTTTAGAGGAAGAAAGAAATCAGGAATTAGAGGAAAGAAGATTAGAAGAAGAAAGGTTGAAGAAGAAGGAAGAAGATAAGAGAATACAAGAACAAAAGGATAGGGAGGAAGCTGAAAAGCTTGCTAAGGCAAATATGGAACAACAACAGTAACAGAAACAAGGGGTTGATTCTCAACCTCAAATAAATGTGCAACCTCCCTCTACTCTTGCCTCCTCTTCTTCAACTATGATGACTGTTACTCTAGGTGCTCCTACTTGGTTGAAATTAGATTTTGAAAAGAGAGCATCGACACATTCTCAACCTCTCAATTGGGAGGATATGATGAAGGAAATTGAGAAAGAAAGGCCTAAAAAGAAGGCCAAGATCCTACATTATACTAGGCTAACTGACAAAGGAGAAATTGTGGCTGAATGTGCTATACCCATGATAGACAAGGAGGTAGGAGACATGCAATTTTTAGATTATCAGCTAGGCATTGTTAATTTGGGGAGACCTACTAGATATCAACAAATGAATTTAATTGATGTGGTAGCATCGTTAACCAAGTCAAGAATGCTGAAGGATAAATAGAGGAAAGATGGGATTAAGGCTCAGTTAGATCGGCTGCATGTTTTCCTGAAAAGTGTTTCTGCTCTAAGATCACAATAGGTTGCTACTATTGAGACCCCAATTTTGCTGAGTAAGAAAGAAGTAGATGATTTGGTACAAGTGAGGGGCAAGGCAGAAATGTTGGATCAATGGGTTGATAAATTGAATCAAGAAATAAATGAAGTACTAGAAGACAGTTTTGGGGTTTAAAAATGACTGAGGAATTGATAGAAGAAATGAATCAATATGTTAAAACATTGGAAGCACAAGAGGAGGAATACAAAATTTACATTCAAAAATTGAAAGAAGTTAATAAATTGCCTAAGAATACTCTTCTAGAACAATCGATACTTGAAGAAGATAGTAAAGATTTCTTGGAAAAGACTTCTTGCATACTTTGGTTTAGAACAAATTTTCTATGCAAACATAGAAGAGAGGTTCAAGATTCTGTTAAGGATTTGAATGAATAGTTTGAGGAGTTGGAGGCCATCATTGCTATCATTGTGAATGTGAATGTACTAGTAAAGGAGGGTTTACCTTTAAGCCAAATAAAGGAGAAATGGTATGACAGGTTCAAAGAAGTCATGCAAAAAGGAGATGACGGTGAAGATCTGCTGATAGATCGATTGATGGAAATCAAAGAAGAGATAAGGGTAGCTAAGAGAGAGTTGATGAAGCTAAAAGATATGAGAGGGTTTGCTGCAGCAGAGTTGGAAAGGATTAAATTTTAGGACAGCTGGGTTGATGGGTCGGAATTAGACATATTACAACAAGTCTTCTCCAATTTTGATGAATACATTTTAGAACAAACATTGCATGCATAAATCTCATGTGTATGGATTTCTTCTCTTCTTTGCATGGTGCATGCATGACTGATAGTTTTTGAAACACATGGATTTATTCTCTCCTATCCTCTTTTTCTTCTAGTTCAACTAAGTTTCCAAGATAATTGTAATCCCTAAAAGGGTGGGTCGACTTAAAATAGAAGAGGATTTCAGAATTTTGTATTTCTATAAATACCCTTGGGGTATCATATTGTAAGGGTCAGCTATTAGAGAATAGAATTGTCCACCTGGTATTAGGAGCTAAATTTTTTCATAGTTGTTACAAAGATACATTGTTACTTGATTTTTACAGTTAAATAAAATTACGGGTTTTACGCAATATGGTGTTAGAATTAAGTTTTACTTGATAAGGTTGATGAGTTATAATCTATCTGAATGCCAGTGATTGTGCTGAAGCATGAGAGTTTCTTATGTGGTGAAAGTCATTAGAAGAAACCAGATTTAAGGATTATCTCATTAGATTATCGTTGAATTGAATTTATTGAAGTCTGTTGATCTATGATCTTGGCAATGAATGAATGTGTGTTCTTTTGGAATCTTTGAAATATTTGTGATGTGCGACTATGACGTAAATTAAGCACCTTAGATGTATGCAATGGTATAGATTATTTTGTAAATTGTGTCATGCTTTGGTTTACTTGATCTGTTGGAAAAAATTCATTATTGAAGATATATGTCCGGATGCTAGATAAGTTTGATTCATGTTTACTGATTTACCCTTTGATCTATCTTTTTCTTTTATTTAAAAACCCCCTTTCTTTATTGAGAATAACGCGATGAATAAACTATTGCTTGTATTCTTCATTACCAGCACATGACCCTTGAATATTACAGTTGCATGAACTGATTGAGTTGCACCAAACAGTTGAGAACCAACTACCAGGACCTTGGGAGTTAGGCTACTATATGTTGTCTTACTTTTTTAGGAGAAATAGAGTAGAAATATTCTATTTTAACATTGTTTGTGTCATTTTCACCATCAACAGGTTGGAGTAATGAAGAATCTTACGATATGTGTCAAAGTCCTGAAACAACCAATATTTAACACTCTTATGTGGGTACCTCTAAGCCACGTTCTAGTAACAACAACTGAGCCTGTAGGGTATTTGATGTCTTCTCCATCTATAACTAGGGCCTCCAATTTATTTTTGGCGTCAAAAAAATGACACAAGTAATAGTTCATTCCCTCTTTGTTGTCTTCATCCGTAATAATTGCATAAAAATTCCCTGCATTGATATGTGCAACAAATCTCTTGAAATTAATCAACATTACAAATACAAGGCAAAGTAAGATAACAATAGGAATTTCAAAAACTAAGCAAGTAGATATATTACCTGGTTGAACTAGATATGATATGTAGTCAAAGTCGATTGATGATTCCATATGTGTTAGTTCCAATGCCATTGGAGGGCGATACAATTGAAGTGGGATACGATAACTTCTCAACCATCTGCCAACCCACTCCCTTGACTCACAATCATTCCAAGAATGCATTGTACATGAAGAAAAAAAGCATGCCATATTCTGTGTATTGATACTCCATGAACCTGCATCTGAGCTAAGGAAAGAGTTTAGCTCACTCGATCTTGTTAGTGTGCAAAAATCCTCATATGGTGTAATGTTAGTATCATCCATCAACCAAAAAAATTGAAGAACTGAAGACGTACCTTCATTACTTGGACCCATCAAAGCATTGCAACACTCAACAATTGATCTTGCATCTATCAAATTTGCACTGTCTTTATACTTTAACTCTTCTCATGCTAATGCTCTTTTCATGCATGCTCCTGCACCATCATGCTCCCCCTTTCCATGTCTGACCTCAATAAAGTTCCACATATGTTGAACACCTGTAATGACATGCATCTTGCTCAACCAGTAGAACATGTGTGAGTTCTTGAACTGTGCTGCATAGTTATTCAACCATATTATATGCCTTTTGTATGCTATTCCCCTCTGAGCCTAATCACTGTAGAACATCTGGAAGCATCCTTGCATGAACTCTGGAGAATGTGTGCGATCATCACTAATATAAAAGTGATACTCCCTCAACACCTTCCTTTTGTCCTCTGTACTATCAACTGCATGAATGAATTCTACATGCACAAATATTGAAACCTATGTGGAGTTGTAATACTATGACTGCACCTCACATTGTGGCTGTAGAGTGTAGTTCTCTGTAATGTCAACCACTGATACTATGCTACCAACTGGAAAGGTGTCCTTGCATAGATTAAATTGCGTGTCCAACCATCGGGCTCTATGGCTATGCCTTGCATACTCAGATGCTATATTGTCACAAAACATGGACATAAACTGATACACTGGAATATTCTCAATAACCAAGTCACACCTCTTTGCTTGAGACCC
>CM021104.1:335670231-335774311 GCA_007115665.2 Sequoiadendron giganteum | reverse complement strand
GAGGATAATCGTGTTGAAATTTATGAAAAAATTAGGTTTGAGTTGTATCCAAAAAATTCTTTGGATGTGGCTCATGGTTCCAACTACCGATTCTACTTCTTACCACATCCCTTTGATTTAGAGATGGCCTTGTGTTATTCTTCCAATAATATTCAATTAGTTTTCTCAATGCTTCAACAATTTTTTTAATCTTTTTGTGGCAATCTCCTCGAGAATTCCTAGAATTTATTTGAAGCGGTGCCCTCAATTATTTCCTGCCTTTGAAGGGCTCTTGATAAATTTCTTCTACAAATTATCATTTTTTCACTCGTCCTTTTAATGAGACGATCTCTCTTTGTTTGAATACTTGCCAAAGTTGATGTAATGACACTTTAGGTGACATTACTATCCTTTGAGTGTGAGGTCCTACCCACACTATCATAAGTATCCATTAGATTCTTCACAATAGTTTTTTCACTTGATACATTCGATGTTCTCAACCCAAGAGTCTTCATGATGTTTCTATAATTTATACCCCACATCATTTCAACAAATAGTTGAAATCTTGTGGTCTCATTTAGCCTTTCAAAGAATGATTTCCAAATCTTATTACCATATATTCTACAAGTGCATGCTACAATATTACCTTCCATGTGCTACAAAATATCCTCATCAATATTAATCAAATACATTGCCTTTCTATGCAAAATTCTAGGCAGTGTTCTCCTAGGTACATATTCCTCAACATTACAAATTTTTTCTATATTTAATTGAGGTGGGCTAGATTGCGTACCTTTGTTCATGGGTGGAGTAGAAGACATACCTTGAAGTTCACATGGGATGATGGCATACCTTCTTCATCAAATCCAAGTGATGATGTACTCTCAACTTGAGATGTCCTAGATGGTGTCCAACCATATTCATTTGTGATAGATGGTGTCCCTCCATATTCACTTGTGGTATATGATGTCCCTCCATATTCTCTTGTCCTTAATGGTGTCCCTTCATATTCACTTGTCGTAGAGGGTGTGTCTCCAACTACAGTATTTGAATCTATCTTACCACGATGATTTCGCATTCATGAATTTTGTGCTGCCAATGCATGTTCTCTTTTTGATGGTTGAGTTTCCTCTTCATTTGGCTTGTTTTCATCAATTGTTTCCAATTTCTTATTTTCGCGATATGCCACCACCCATTCTATCTTAGGTTTTATTTGGAGGTTTCATATTAGTCATCTGTTAGTTTGTTCCTTTTTTATTTTCTTTGGCATGGTGGATAATTTTACCTGTAGCATGTATCCATTCAAATAAACGAAATATATTTCATTCAAGGCTTCAAAAAAAATGCTTACAATCATCCTCTAGAAGAGTATTTCTAGCATAGACAAAGGTCACATGAATTGTTTTGATGGAATTCCTTAAAGAAATGTGGTAATGTGGCATGAAATTTGCAAGATACCCTACAAATGGAAGCATGGAGAAGCCATGTGGTGCAAGGGAGCCTAGCTAAGTTGCAATTTTGGTTTTTTGATAGGTCATTAGTTGTGTTATGTATTTTTTGTCATGAATAAGGTCTAAAAAGCATGTTTGTCCTAGTTGGCCTAGTTGGGACAACGTAGAAGCGTGAATTTGAGAGATTTGTTCCAAAAGAGTTATATGAATTGTTGAGATATGTTTGTGTATTCCTTAAAGGATATATTAAAATATATTTGGTTAGTGGGTTCAGTGAGTACAGGTTAGGGTAGATTTGGTTAAGAAACTAGGTCAACAAATGTATACGTGAAATTGGGTGAATTTGTGAAGAATTGTTGAGATAAGTTTTTAAAGATTGCAAATTTGTCTCTAAAGACTTAAATTGTGATTGAATTAATGTTTTGGACCCTATATTGTATCAATTAAGAAGGTAGGGGCAGCATATGCCTCATAGAAATGGGGTCTCATGGTGATATACATCACCGTGAGACCCCATTTCTATGAGGCATACACTACTCCTACCTTCTCAACCCTACCGCATTGGCAAGCTAGTGAGTGAGCTCACTATCTTTCCAAGCTCACTAGCTTGTCAATGCTACCACATTTTGCATACATTTATATGAAATCATTATTGTCAAACAATTCAAATGCTTTGTCCATGCTTCCATTTTGAGCCATGATTGCAAGATAGGCTACACCTTTCCCCATGTTGATAACTTAGCCTTGAATAAAGAGTCTTGAAACAATGGAGAGAAGGGTTAGAATCCTTTCTAGGTAGACTAATCAAGGAAAATTTTAAAATATATCACAACATAAGTGATCAGGTAGATTTAGTGATGAGGTAAATTTAGAAATAAAGATGAAAACCAAAGTACTTTGAAAGATCTATCAATGTGGGAGGAGTATATTCAATTTTTTTAGAGAAATTTATGGAAAATTTGGTAGCATAGACAAGGAAATCAGCTGCTTGGTATAACTGTTTGAGAAAATACCTCAATGAAAGTGGTGTAGAAGCACCTTGTGCATTTTATGCCTCTATAAGGTAATTTTATAAAATTTGAAATCTCCACTCATATAAAGCATGTAAAAAGGTAATTTTTATGTATTTGAATTAGTTGATTAGGTCACTTGGTGGGTTTATGGTCAAAGTATTGAAAAGTTCAAAATCTTGTAATAGTTGTCAACAATGCAAAAAGCAAAATTGCAAAATTGCAAAAATCAGGAAGTTGAAGAGTCTTAATAACTAAGGGGGCAGTCAAGAAAGATTTTGTAAACACCTTTTTAAGAGATTTTGTAATAAATTTTGTTGTTATATATTGTGTGTGTGTGTTGGTAGAACAAAGGAAGGAGAAACACAAGAAGAAAATCAAGAAGAAACTATGTTTTATGTTGAAAATTCTGTATTTTATTGGTAATTCTGAGTTTCAGACCACTGTATGGACCTGTACAAGTGGTTTTATGATCTGAAAGTTATTTTAAATGTTAAAGGAATTAGGTAATATAAACCTGCATCTTTTTTTATTGAATTTTGTTAATATTTGTGAGTTGTATGGACATTTTAGTGTAGACGGGTCTGAAACCCTGTTTTGGGGTTTTAAGACACTAAAAATGCATTTATTCTTATTATCTCTAGTGGTTTTTATTGAAACTAAGTGGAAATAAGGATATAAGGTATTTTTCAATGTTTAAGAAGGATTCAAGAGTTGGGGAGATGATTGGAGTGATTTTGAGTTGTTGTCCTAGATGTTTCCTTATGAGTTTTGACCTAAAATGGAGGTTTCAAGTAAGTTTGATGAAATAACGGTAGTAAAGGTTGGGAGTTGGTTTTTAAAGCATGTGAAGGATATTTATAAGGTGTTCCAAGTGTTTTTATAGAGTAGGGTGTTGTGGAAGCCCGATTTTCAATAAACCATCGTTGGTTGCAAGCCTATTTGGCTTGAGTTCAAAGCATTTGGTGAGTAAAATATTTTTAGCTCTGCCCAATATTGTGAGAATGGTCTTTGGGTAGTTGGAATAGTGTGTTGGAATTGAAATTAGTGATGGGTAAAAATATTTGAAGGGTATCTCTTTGGGAAAGTGGCCTAAATAACCTTGTTGTCTTAGTGGAGCAGTGCTAGTTTGAGTTGTTTCTTCCAAAAGAGTCTATAGTGGTTTTGAAATATGTTTTAGATCTTGGAAAAGGGTATCCAAAAAGGTTTTTATAGTCTTTATTGGTGAAATAAGTCAAAAGATATGAGTGACAGTCCCCTGTGGAAGGACTACTAGCTTGTAGGTGGTTTGGAACTTAGTATTGTTACAAAATGGTGTTTCTTGGTAGTTTGAGTGGTCAAGTTGTGTATGGTTTATTGTATTAATATTGTTAGATGACTTATAAGATTCATAAAAATATGTTAAACCCTTGGTGTGGATTGGAGACCTTGGAAGCCTATTCCTTTGATGAGACTTTGTGACTGTGTTAGGGAGTCAATCAAGCCCTAGTCTTTAATTCTTGTCCATTTTTTTGTGTAGCCATTGATCCTATGAATCAATTTCCATGCAAGAAATGTTGCCTATAGGTTAGGGTTTTGTGAAATGATAGTGGTAAAGGTTTGGAGGTGGTTTGGTTACCATGTGCAAACATATACAAATTGAGTGCAATAAGTTGTGAAAATGATGATATTGTGTTATGAAAAGGTGATGTTGCTTTGTTCCTATTAAGATGATGATGGTTAAGAATAATTTGGGCCTCGTAAAGGTTTGGAGTCAATATTTTTTGTTTTAGTGCTTTATAGCAATATGGAAACAAGGTGCAAATTGGTGTCTTGGTGAGAATGTTTGATGAGTTGAGTGATTCAAAGTTTTCCAATGGTGTTTTTGTTTTGAACCAGTCAAGATAATGATGTTCAAGGTACTTTTAGGGTTTGTGGTGAGTTGGTAACCTGATTTGGTAAGTTGGTGCCTTTTAGCAAAGTGAAACAAGTTACAAAGTTGTGGATTTTGGTTGAAAGTTTAAGTGAATCTTGGTTGAAAGTTTAGTTGATCTTCTCAATTTGGGATTAGGGTTAGAATTATCCTTGAAGTTTGTAGAATTGTGTAGATGCTTTGCATCAGAAAGCTTTGGAGAGTGGTATGCACATCTATAATAAAGGATTGAGAGATGATGTTTTTTTTAACTTCCTTAAAACTTATGTCATATATATGTGTATACAAAATGTGGAAGCATACACAAGGTAAATCAATTGTTAAATAACAAACTGCCTCAAAGAGTGTGGTTTAAAAATGTAATTGGAAAGTGTATAGAATTGTGTAATTTGAAATGTGCATTGACAACCTAAGGTTATAATGACAAACAAACAATGATCAACATGGAATATGCAAAATAAAAAAAATGAAACCAAGCCATAATAGAATGAAAGAAAATGTGTAAAGACTTCACATACCTAAAAAACCAAAGTTTGAAATGGAGGAGTTCTACCCAATTATGTAGATTTTGCTTCTTTCTTCAAACTCCTCAACAATTTGACTTTTTCAAAATCTTGTTCCCCTCCAAACTTCAATTGTATATCATTTTTGAATGGAATTTAGACTTAAATTAATATTATATGCCTTTTAACGTGAAAATTCTGCTATTTCATGCAAAGGTGGTGGAAAGATCATGAAAAAGGTGGTGGAATGTGAAAAATATGCATACATACTTCACAACATCATCAAAAAGATAATTTTTGTTAGAGCACGCATAGAACCAGGAGAATATGCAAAATGTGGGCCTTGAGATCATGGGTATATTGAGTTTTCGTACCATTTTTTAGAGCAATCCAAAATGCTCTCATGTTATAATGTGAGCGTGTTATTTCTTGCTAAAAATGACTACATCTCTACTTCAAAACATGCTCGCATTATGAGAAAGTTGGTTTTTTTATAGATTTCTTTTCTCTCTTTGTCTATACCTTCTATACCCTAATTATATCTCTGTCCCCTCTATCCTCTACCCTCTATCTCTCTCCCACTCCCTTTGTCTCTCTCTCTCTCTCTCTCAATTCTCTCCCTCCTACCCCCTCTCCTTCTCTCAACTCTCTCATTCACTCACTCTTGTCTCTCTCCCCTCTACCCTCTACCTTTAACCCTTATACCCTCTATCCTCTACCCTCAACCCTTAAACCCTAATTCTATCTCTCTCCCCTCTCCCCTCTACCCTCTACCCTTATACCCTTAATCTCTCAACCCCTGTACCCTAATTATATCTCTCTCCCCTCTACCCTTAACCCTTATACCTTCTATCCTCTATCCTCAACCCTTAAACCATAATTCTATCTCTCTCTCCCCTCTCTCCTTTTACCCTCTATCTCTCTCCCAATCCCTCTATCTCTCTCTATGTCTCTCTCATCTCTCCCTCCTACGCCCTCTCCCTCTCTCAAATCTCTCTCTCATTCACTCACTCCTTCTGTCTATCCTCTACCCTCTATCTCTCATCCACTCCCTCCCTCTCTATCTCTCTCAAGTCTCTCCCTCCTACCCCCTCTCCCTCTCTCAACTCTCTCTCATTCACTCACTCCTTCTGTCTCTCTCCCCTCTACCCTCTGCCCTTAACCCTTATACCCTCTATCCTCTACCCTTAACCTTTAAACCCTAATTCTATCTCTCCCCTCTACCCTCTACCCTAAACCCTTATACCCTCAACCCTTGTACCCTAATTATATCTCTCTCCCCTCTACCATTAACTCTTATACCTTCTATAATGTACCCTCAAACATTAAACCCTAATTCTATCTCTCTCTCTCCCCTCTCTCCTCTACCCTCTATCTCTTTTCCACTCTCTTTGTCTCTCTCTCTATGTCTCTCTCTATTTGTGTCTCTCATCTCTCCCTCCTATCCCCTCTCCCTCTCTCAACTCTCTCTCTCATTCACTCACTCCTTATATCTATCCTCTACCCTCTATCTCTCTCCCACTCCCTCCCTCTCTCTCTCTCTCTCAAGTCTCTCTCACTCACTCCTATCTCTCTCCCCTCTACCCTTAACCCTTATCCCTTAACCCTTATACCCTCTATTCTCGACACTCTCTCTCTCTCTCTCTCTCTCTCTCTCTCAAGTCTCTCCCTCCTACCCCCTATCCCTCTCTCAAGTCTCTCTCTCTCTCTCTCTCTCACTTAGTAACTCCTTCTATCCCTTTCAAGTTAGGTTCCCAATTTCACTCAATAGGCAAGCTAGTGGGTGAAATTGGCATCCTAACTTGGCCTGTTTGAAAATCTGGGTCCAAGAAATGAGGTCTCCCAATGATTTAAATCATCGAGAGACCCCATTTATTGGACCCATTACATTAAATCACCAAGAGACCCCATTTCTTGGACCCATTACATCACTGGGAGACCCCATTTCTTGGAACCATTTTTTCAAATAGGCCACTAGAATGCCAATTTCATTGAATTGGCAAGCTAGTGGGTGAAATTGGCATCCTAACTTGGCTTGTTTGAAAAAATGGATCCAAGAAATGGGGTCTCCCCGTGATAAAATGGGTCCAAGAAATGGGGTCTCCTGGTGATAAAATGGGTCCAAGAACTTGGACCCATTTTTTCAAACAAGCCACTACAATGCCAATTGTAGACATCAAAAATTGGTCTAGGCCCGAGAATACCACTTTCGACATAATTTTCTAATGTCCACGGTCATGATTAAATAATGTTTATTATTTAATTACTTTCTAAACACATATTTCCTCTATTAATTAAATAACCTTTTAATTATTTAATTAATTCATGTTATGACCTTTATTCAACTTGATTAATTAAATAAATCATATTTAATTAATTATGTCACTAACTAATTGATTCTCTTTCGTAATTAAATAATTTATTATTTAATTAACCCCTTTTTCATATTTCAACTATAATTAAATATTTATTATTTAATTATTCAATTTAACCTTTTCATCAGTCAATTAAATAAATTACATTATTTATTTAATTAAATTTTTTATGTTTCAAATGTTGAATTAAATTAACATTTAATTCATAATTAAGTGTTTCTATCATATTCTTCTGTCGTTCAGTTATCTAATTATTCACTCACCTTCTGACTCAAGATCTATTTAAATCTATCAGTTATCTCTGGGCTTGATATCTGATCATCTCTGCGAAAGGAATCTCTGTCACAACCAGTCAGTTAACTAGTTCTAACTCATATGCATGAATGTGTTTATTAATTAAATATCTTTATTTAATTAATTAATTCATGTGTGAATTCCAACAGATTATTCTTCAAGTTCTAACTTTGTATTTTTCATTCAAAGTCTATTTCTTCTATTTTCGAAGACTCTCAACTAAAGATTAAATTCTTTATTTTTTTTTGAACTCGTGTTCTTTCTATTTTTGAATAGTCTTGACACAAGATTAAGTTATTGTTCTAATTTAATATTTATCCTGTAGACTTTCCCAACTCATGTTCTAACTGACACAAAACTCACATCGCATGGCATTCATCAATCTCAATCGTTGATCTCTCTTTCAAATATGATTCGATCATTCGAAAACCCAAAATCTATAAATTGACCTATCATTATCATTATTCCTCCTCCTGAAATCAATACTTTTGAGAAGGACCTATTATCTTTGATATTTTGCTGAGACAGTACATCCAGGTTATGTGTGCATCAATACTAAAAATCTGAGGGCAAGAATACTGAGACAACAAAATGGAGAAGGGAAATCAAGATAATTCGAAGGAGTGGATGCATATTCGGTGAGACTGTTCTAGTTATTGTTCTAATTGTTTTGTTCATTTTTATTCATTCTTATTTGTTTAATTTAGATTAATATTTGTTAGATTAGATTTAACCATCTTTCTGTGCAAATTTCCATTTATTCTACGTTACATTTGGTGAACTCGACATGAACCACGCTTCAAACTTCACGACATCTTTCTGCCTTTCCATTTTTTTTTTGTAGATTATTGTACGAAAAATCACATCGGATTGAAGAAATGGCGCATCTAATCTCGCGAGCCGCATATGACACATCCTGTGAAGCATCTGACAACACGATTCGCATCCATTACATTCTGCACCACATCCAACTATCAACATTGCACTACATTTGACTGTCAACACCACACTGCATCCAACTATCAACATCATGACACATTTGTGAGTTTAAACGCCACATCTGCCTGGTAAAATTTCTTTTTGTTTTTTTATTAACTTTCATTTTTTTCACAATTTGTTTTTGTCTTGTTTTATTTTTGCTAATGTTTTGTTTGCAACTATCTTTAGGGGGATAACTTTGTTTTTTGCAGGACGAAGTGTAGAAGACCAATAAATAAATAAATAAAATCTTCTTTTCTACAGGACGAAAGCCGAAGACACAAGATAAATTACTAATTAGTTGCATGTAGGACCTTATGAGAATACATTGATTTGTTTATTTTATTTTAAAAGATTTGTGTTTGGTAGTTAGATAATTGTCATTTGGGTTTAAAATTAACCAGTGTATTTCATGTCTATACATGTTTAGTTTAGAACCCCACAATTTGGTATATCAAAGTATCCTCTCCCCTTGCACACTTATGCGATCCTCGGTGTAAAAGAAATGGTTACTGAGAACTTGGGCCTCTCTTGGTGGGAAAAAGTACTCACCCCAAGATGACCCAGACTGGTAGCACGCTAGATGCCAAGCAACTTCCAACTGGTATATAAAAGTGGATTTTTGGGGGAAAACCCAAAAATCATGCTCACTGTTCCGACAAGAAGGGAAGAAATGGTCTCTCGTCATACTGGATGGTGCCCCACGAACAAAATGCCCTTACTAAAATCCATTTTGTAGTTTTTCCAAAATCCTTTCTATTTGTTGGTGCAACAAGTTCGGACCTATGAAGTCGTCTTACATTCTTATGGTTCATGTGTTGAGATGAAATGCATGCCATGGGAGTTTCATGGGTACAGTGGCTTGTCTACCCCATATAAGTGAGTGATGTGGAGGGGAGCCAGTGGGGTCAAGCTACTAGTCATCCACCTTGAATATGCGTAGATAGATTTATCCAAGTAAGAACTTAGTAAATATTGTCCATCACAACCTAGGTTGTAATTGTCTTTTGGTTTTAATAGATTCAACACCTCAAAATGAAAAAAAATTGTATTATGTGATTGTTTTTGCTATATTCGTCAAAAAAACTTGATCATCAAACGAAGTCAGTCGAAACATTATCTTCAAAAAATCGCAACTATCAAACAGAGTTGCAACTATTGTTTTTTGAACCACATCTGTCTTAGAGAGTCACAATTGTTCAACTAAATGTCGCATGCGTCTGTCAACATTTTTTTAGTTTCATAGAGTCTAGTTTCTAAGCTGCAACTTTTATTTTTCAAGCCGCATGTGTATTTGCGAGCCGCAACTATGAAATGAAAAGCCGCAAGTTTCTGTCAATAGGTTTAGTGTCACAAAAGTCCATATTCCGAGTCGCATCTAATCAACTTAGTCGCATCTTCCATAAAATAAACCGCAACTGTCCGAAAGTCACAATTACCTGTCAACATTTGAAACCTAGTTTGGTCAATTCACCGCATCTATCAAAAATATAAACGCATCTACAAAGTGAACCACAATTGAGTATCAACAGAAAAGTTTGAAAATTGCAAACTGAGTCCGAAAGCATAATTGTCATTTTCGCTTCTTGTTTCTTATGATCAACCTTGGACAGAAATTGGAAAATTTTCTCGAAAACCTTGCATTATTAGGTGTCATATACATCTTAGCACTAGTCATCCTAAGTTTCAAACATTTAGACACTTCCTAGGAAGTTGGATATCATAGAATATAATAACTTTCCTCGTCATTGGATACGTTCATGCTCTGATTTGTCACTATCATTGAACCTAGTCACTATTATCCTATTTGTGAATCTTTCTGGCTCAACAGTCTAGTTTGGGAAATTCACTTTGTCAACTGTCTTTGTCCTACAATCAGGTTCCTTGGTAAGGTTAGATCATTGCTTGGATTTATTCCATAGGCGGTAGGTTATACCAATCTTAGAATCATTTACCATCATAGTCTACTCGCGATTTTGCATATTTTCCATCCTAGCATACGTCATCTTAATAAGGTCATTTATAGAAATCTTTTAGCAACATCCTTTATATTTAGAAAATCCAAAAAAACATAGAAATAGGACATACCAATTTTTAGACATAGTTTGCATTCCCTCATTTTGAGCAACTTTTCATGGTTGAAACAATGTCTAAAAAGAAATAGAGAGAAATATCGGACCCTAATGAATTTGTCAATCCTTTTGGAAATCAACCATTAGGAAAAGAGAGACCACACAAAACTTTTCTTGAAAAACACATCACTAGAGATGCACATGGTCAATTTTTTATCGAAGACATAGATGCTGCAGTACAAGATCCTCAATTTTCATCCTTTATGGATGAAAGTTTGGAAAGTGATCCCCAATGATATCTAGAAAAGTTGCTAGTAGAAGGTTCCACACTACCACCAAGGTTTGATGTTCACACCTTGAAAACAACATCTACTCAACCAACCCAAACCGTGATGTCAAGTGTTTCTATTCCCCAAGTTATGGCAACAATACTTACTGGCATACCAAATCAAACATCGTCAATTTTAAACACAATCCCATTCAACATAACACAAGGTTTACACTTCAATGTGGGGGCATCTTCATCAAACCCCTTTGGCATAAACACTGTTGGTAAAAGACCCAAAGTTTGCACAAACACAACTATATCACATGCTGCCATTCCTAAAATAGGGGTTACTCAGAACATTCTGATAGGAAATATTCCTACACCAAACCAGAACATTCCGACAAGAAATATTCCTACACCAAATTAGAACATTTTGACAGGAAATATCCCCACACCGAATCAGAACATTCTAACGGGATATATTCCCTCGCCAAATCATAACCCATCACAAAACACAACATTTTAGAACACGTACATTGATCCAAACAACACAAACAACATGTCCTTGACAGAAGTAGATGTTATCCAAAACCAAATGCAAATGCTTCAAGAATAGATGGACAACATGTCTATGTTAGGCAAACGAACTATTTCAGCGCAAGATCTATGTCCATGTCCTTTTGACAAAGCGCTCTACATGACACCCTTCCCACATGGATACATTATACCAAATTTTCCTAAGTATAATGGGAGGAAGAATCCTCTAGAAAAAATTAGAGAATTCTCTATGACATGCATGGACATATCATATGACCCCACAAACTTGATGACACTATTTCTGTGAACCCTTGTCGGGATAGCACTGGAATGGTTCTCTAAATTACCATATGGCATATGATCCTGTGGTGAATTAGCTGAGAATTTTATCGAACACTTTGACTTTAATATAGAAAATGAAGTAACAATAGCTACCTTGTTCCACACAACACAAGAAGACAATGAAACTTTCACCACTTTATTCCAGAGATGGAGAAGTCTAGCTAGCAGATATCCAATTAAAATACCGGAAAAACAAAAAGTTACGATATTCCTTGAAAATATCAATCCAAAACTGAGAGGTGACTTAAGGGTACATTGTTGTACATCATTCCTAGACTTGGTACAAAAGGGCATCATCCTTGAAAAAGGCCTTATTGACAAAGGAGAAATTAAAGTATCAGGCAGAAACCGAGTTGTTCAACATCAAAATGTTCCCAACGATAGAAACAAGTTCTGGTCTAGAAACAAAAATGTTACCAATGATGGTATTGTCGATGCTAACACCATAAATATGGGACTAGTCATCACACTTAGATGTTACAACCCCAATCATGATGTGATGAGTAATCCAGATCAAAAAACAAATTTTGTCAAAAATTCACAACAACGACCACAGAGGAGATTTCCTAAACATGAATTTACCCCTTTGGGGCAACCAATCGAGACAATTTTCAAAGAGATGATTAAACACAATATGATAAAACCATTGGAACCAAGAGAGTATGATCCTGGATAGATTAAACCTTCATGGTGGGACGATAATGCCTATTGTGAATATCATCAAACAAAAGGACACAACCTACAACAATGTCGACAACTGAAGAATATCATACAATACTTTGTTGAAAATGGGACCATAGAGGTCAATGGGTAGAAACATACCAAGAACAATGATCATAAGGTCTTCATAGAACCTTTACATGACCACATGAAAGGAAAGGCCTCTAGTTCGGGAACCACGAATACTCCATCAGCCAGTTATGCCAATACCAAGTATGACTATGGTAAAGGTACGATCATAAACCACCTCCAAGTTGCCAATGAAAATGTCCATACCATCACCATTAAGAAGCATCTTGAATGTGCTGCAAACAAATGCAAAACTAAAATAACTCTTCCAGGTCCTTCTTCTGAGCCACCTACACAGTCTTCTAAGTCTAAGTATAATCTCCTTGATCAACTGAGAAAAACCCCAACATAGATATCCATTTTGGAATTGTTGACTTTATCACCTGATCATCGAGCCATTCTCGACAAAGCTTCACAAAGCATGACTGTTAATACTAACTTAGATGTCAATCATTTTGAAGAAATGGTAGGATACTTAACCAACTCCCACCATGCCACCTTTTCTCAACAAGATTATTCAATAGAAAAGACCAATCATAATGACCCATTACATCTTGAAGTCCTAGTCCATCAAACCAAAGTCAGACGAGTCTTGGTAGATGAAGGAGCAAGTTTGAACTTGTGTAGCCTAAAATTGGTTAAGGCATTAGGATTCTTAGAAGCATGCGTAGAAACCTCTAAGAGTATAGTCATCAAGGCTTACGATGATGAGGAAAGATCATCCAAAGGAGTTGTCACACTCCCTATCAGAATTGGTCCGACAGTTATGAACACCAACTTCCAAGTCTTGGATCTCACCCTTCCATATAACGTATTGTTAGGTAGACCTTGGATACATGCAATGAAAGTTGTATCTTCCACATATCACCAATGTCTTAAATTCCCATATAATGGCACAAAGATCATGATTAATGGTGATCCAAATTCTTTTCAATATTGTACAAGCCTAAGGGAAATTCCACAATGACAGGTTCCCGTAAATCAAGAAGATTCATCATCCACTTTATCCCTATATGTTGACCCATCACATCTTGTCAATTCATTTCATTAAAACCACCATCATCCACTCCTAAGGTTGAGATCCAAGACAAGGGTTGTGGAGAATATTAAATGAAGGCATCCTACTATGTCGGTCAACTGGTTCCACCTAAGGCATATGGTCTACCCATGCCAGATAGAAGACAATCTATGGTCACATTTCATGTTCCCCCTATAATGACATTGACCAAATGGGGAGAGTTAAGTGAAGAAATTCTGGATCAAGGTGATATTACCTCCTAGTTATACCAGGACAACAATAAATACCTCTCACCGTCTAGTCAGATAGCTAAGGATCAATATGGAAAATTCTTTAAGATAATGCAAAGAAAAGGCTATGATGAACATAGTGGGTTAGGACTACATCAGAATGGAAGGTCTGAACCAATCATTATCTCACCATGACTGAAAGGCCTAGGGCTAAGGTTTCAACCACTTAGAATTGGTTTTCCTAGTACTTCATCACCATTTCAAGAGGAAGTGAGTGCTTATGTATACATCGAGATATCTCACAAAGTACTTCCCCTAGTATACAATGAATCCCCTGACTCAAGCGACTATGAATGGGATTCCCTTTCCTCTACTGGTACCATGAACCTAGATAATCTATTTGGAGAATTGGGCTAAATGATAAAACCCATACCAAATCCATCAAGTCCCCATAATAAAAAACCCTTGACCAAAGAAGAATGGCTTAAGCACTATTATTGGGAAACCCTTGATCATGCATCTTGGGCACCTGACGAACCATCTTCTAATGACCTAGCCGTTGCAATAGTCCAACATCAGAGTGTACCTACATATAGAAAAAGAACAAGAAGGAGTTAGTCCAAAAATTATGTGATCATGTCAACCACTCCATATTCACCTTGTTAGCTTCCACCTTTGATAACTCTGATGATGACATGCCTCTCATATATCCCCAACTTATCAACTGGAATCAACAAGGTACACCCATCTTAGACACATTCGAGAACGATGAAGCAACAACTAAGTTCATGGGACTTCAAGAAGGCATACCTAGAGGGGATCATAAAGCTAGTTTTACCATAGAATTGAATGAAAAAACATATTTTGGGGAGTCTGTTTACACCTCTAGTCGCAAAAGTTAAAATAAAAATAAAAATAAAAATGATGAAAATGAGAAAAATGACAAGTCCCTAGGTGAAAACCGAAAGGTGCATTTGGATGAAGAAACATTAAAAATAAAGGACATATCCAAGGGTGAAAACCTCTCTGAGGCACCCAAGGATGGAGGTTTAAACATTCTCCCAGTAGTACAGGAAAAGTCACCAATGCTAGTAGAAGAGTCTGTTGAAGTCAACATAAACACAAAAGAACACCCTTAGACAATATACTTTGTAGCCTCTTTAACAGAGATAGAACAACAAGTGTTTCAGGACTTCTTCACAAAGAGATAGATAAAATTTGCATGGTCATATACTGACATGGTTGGGGTGGATCCAAACATTATATTGCATCATATACCATTACAACCATGCATTAAGCCCGTCAAATAGAAGTTAAGGAAAATGCATCCACATATTGCTCTACTAGTCAAAGCAGAACTTAAGAAACTCTTGGATGTCGGATTCATAAGATCCATAGACTATGCAGACTGGATTTCAAATCTTGTGTCAGTGACTAAACCAACTGGGGGCATTTGCATTTGTATAGACTTTAGAGACATCAACAAGGCATGTCCTAAGGATGATTTCCCCTTGCCGAACATTGACATGATAGTAGATCTTACAATAGGGTACGAGATGCTATCCCTTATGGATGGTTTCTCTAGATATAACCAAATCAAAATTGTAGTTGAAGACCAAAACAAGACAACTTTCACGTGTCCATAGGGAACATACTATTGGAATTTTATGCCTTTTGGGCTTAAGAATGCATGAGTTACCTATCAACGAGCAATGACTACTATTTTCCATGAATTTGTACATACCCTCATGGAAGATTATGTCGATGACATTATAGCCAAATAAAAAACAAGGGTAGATCATTTGAAAGTTCTAGACAAGATATTCCAGAGGCTAGAGAATTACAACGTCAGAATAAATCCAAAGAAATGTGTCTTTGGAGTGAAATTAGGGAAACTTATAGGATATATCATTTCTAGGAGAGGAATTGAAGTAGATCTAGAGAAGGTGAAAGCTATTGTAGAAATGTCTCCTCCAGTTAGCATTGGTCAACTAAGAATAGTACAGGGAAGATTACAGTCTGTCAGGCATTTCATTATACAACTAGCCGAAAAAATACACCCATTTCAACATTTACTCAAGAAAGGAGTACCATTTGTGTGGACACCTAAATTTCAAGAAGCTTTCCAAAAAATCAAGGATTATCTACTCACTCCACCTATCTTAATGCTACCTATAGATGGAAATCTGTTGATACTATACATTTTAGCAAATAAGTCAACATTAGGAGCTCTTCTCGCACAAAATGATGATCAAGGTCATGAAAGAGTAGTGTACTAAATTAGTCGTACCTTGATGGTATATGAATTAAATTACAGTAACATAGAACATGCCTATCTTTCGGTAGTCTTTGCTACTCAAAAACTTTGGCACTATATGCTAAATCGTCAAACAATGTTGGTCACAAAGATTGATGCCCTCAAATATCTCCTAAGTAAAGCAACATTAATAGGTCGATTGGCTAAATGGGTTATAATACTTAGTGAGTATGAAATCCAATATGTGGAGAGGAAAGCTATAAAAGGACAAGTGATTGCAAATCAATTAGCAGATGCACCCATGTAGGCAGACCATCCTTTAGTGGCAGATTTTCTTGATGAATTTATCTTCAAAGTTGACATTAGAACCGAATGTAAATTATAGTTTGATGGGTCACATACAAATCGTGGTTCAGGAGAAGGTATCCTATTTGTTACACCTCAAGGTGATACTATTCCTAAATCATTTATAATTTTTTTCCCTTACACCAACAACATAGCAAAGTATGAAGCCTTAGTGATAGGACTAAGAATGGCAGCCTAGTGGAAGATTAAGAGTCTACATGTTTTTTGTGATTCTCAGCTAGTAGTCCAGAAAGTAAATGATGATTATGAGACTAAGGATGAGAAAATTTCCCTCTACAAGGGCATGGCTAATAGTTTCAAGCAGTACCTTTATGAAATCACCTTTCAAAAAATACCATGTATTCAGAATAGGGCAGCAGATGTTATGGCAATGGTGGGTTCCTTATTGGATATTCTGAGCAACATGGCTAAGTTTGTGTTTTTGATTGAATAACTATTGGTCCCTGCCTATGATGTCCCCGATTTTGTGATGGGGTGTACGATTGTTGGTCCTACTTCCAATTGGTACAAAGATGTATTCAACTATCTAGATGACCAAACCTTACCATTAGACCTGTCAAACAACCAACATAGAACCTTTATCCGTAAGTCAGCTAAATACACCATCATCAGAGATACCCTTGATAAACGTACCTTAGATAACACCCTAATGAGACGTATCCATGCTGAAGAAGCACAAGAAACCTTGCGAGTGGTGCACGAGGGTATATGCGGATCCCATTCGAGTGGTCCTACTTTAGCCCATAAGATTACGAGATTAGGTTATTATTGGCCTACAATGGAAAATGACTCATATATCTTTGAAAAGAAATGTCGACAATGTCAGATACATGGAGATTTGATAAGAGCACCAACACAAGAGCTTCCTTTGATTACATCACCATGGCCTTTTTCCCAATGGGGACTTGACCTCATAGGTAAGATACACCCTCCATCATCCAATGGCCACAAATTCATCATAACTACCACCGAATACTTCACCAAATGGATTGAAACCATTCCCATGACCTACATCACCGACACGAAAATATCCAAGTTTATTCTAAACTATATCATTTGTCGGTATGGTGTACCCTAATCCATTATCATAAACAATGACCGCCCATTCAAAAACCAAGAATTATGCCATTTATGTGAAGAGTTCCATATCAAACATCATTTTTCCACCTCGTATTACCCACAAGGTAATGGCCAAGCCGAGGCATCTAATAAAACCATTGTTAGAATCCTAAAAAAGACTGTCAATGACATTGGTCATGACTAGCACCTACAACTTAATCCTGCCTTATGGGCTTACCACACAAGCTTTCGCACTCCCATTGGCACCACTCCATACTCTCTAGTATTCGGATTTGAAGCTATCTTACCTATTGAGGTTGAAATTCCTTCCTTGAGGGTATCCTTGAAAGGTCATATTGATGATGAAGAATAAGGTGTATCTAGATTACAAGAGTTAGAACTTCTGGATGAACGAAGAAATAAAACACTAGACCATTTGCAAGCATATCATAATCATCTTCGTCGTAGCTATAATAGGAAAGTTCTAAATAGACACTTTGACATTGGTGACTTGGTTTTAATGGAGAATCCCAAGAATTAAGTTGAACGAGAAAATGCAGGTAAGTTTGAACCTAACTGGTTAGGGCCCTATATTTTCACAGAAGCTTTTGGATCAGGAGCATATAAACTCTCTACCCCTAAAGGAGAACCACTTTTGTCACCAATAAACAACCTACATTTGAAGAGGTTCTATGCGTAGCTTTTGAGAATCTTTGTCTTAATCATAAAAATAAAAAAATGGAAAAACAAAAAATGGTTACCTTGATGAAAAGTTGGCAAACAGGCATCTTTGTAACACCAAAAAAATTAGAAAATCAATAAAATAGTAAAGAGAAAGAAATAATCCATCCAATAGCGAAAACCACTTCGATGGTGCTATGGATAAGTACCATGGTGAAAACCTAGCAAATAGGTGCCATGTGTAGTCAAACTCGCTCTTTTGTCTACCATAATTCCAATAAAACTTTTCACCATCCCTCATAATAAATGGTTGTCTTATCCATTGCTTGGAATGATTGACATCAAGTCCACTCCATCACATTCCCCACTCCATCATGTATGCCTTATACTCGACTGGGGGAAAATCCTCATCCTATGCCATGAGGACCTTGTACATAGCATTACACCATCAAAAAATGTCTTGAAAAAATTCAAAAAAATTAGAAAATATCAAAAAGACAAAAAAATCAAAACATGTCAAAAAATCCCAAAAATAGAGTCAAGTCAGTCATGTTAAGTTAGTCGTAGACATAGTCGAACTATGTTGCCTCTGCGACTGGACGTAGGCAAGGCCATCAAGTGATGTGCCCCCGAGGCATTAGGTCTATTTGTCTAGGCTTAGTCATGTATCACACTTATTAAAATCAAGACTCTTTGTACATTCAAAGTCATTGGTTGTCTCGAACTACGAGGTCTCTGCATGTACAACGTAGGCAAGGCTAATCAATTGATGAGCCCCCGAGACCGCACTAGGTCAAACCTTTAGGGTTTATCACATCCACACATACACAGTAAAAAGAGTCAAGGAATCAAAGAAAGTCATGCATCAACAAGGAAAACATCTCAAATTCATCAAGTCAAAATCAAACACATTGTCGAAGTGATCAACTTATGTCTTAAACTAGATATGTCTTTCTTGTCAATGAACACCATCAAATTTTCATAGCCTCATGTATTTTTTCACATCAATGTCATCAGGCTCCAAATGTCTTATACGACATGTGTCTTTTTGAAACTAGACTTTGTCATGCCTTACACAGATAGTCACCAAGTCGAAACCAGACTCAACGTCTTATCTGGTATGTGTCATCTCTCACATTACGCTATGTCAAACATCAAACAATCCCACAAGATCAAGTTTTGAAAAATAATTTTATTTGGCTTTATGACTTTATATCTTATTTTGTCTTATCTTTCTATTGATTTTTGAATAAATCTGGTTACTAGCTTTCTCAAGGATGTCCCTTGAAGGATTTAGAGAAGCAAGGATGTCTCAAGACTCTTTTTCTTTGACTGTTATCTTTTAACTATCTTTTTAACTTTGGATTTTGGGTCATGTTACTAGTTTCTTCAAGGATGTCCTATCAAGGATTTAGAGGAACAATGATGTCTCATGACCCATCTTTTATTTGTTTGTTGTATGTGGTTTGTCTAGACAAAATGACTAGGGCAATTCTTGTCCTTAGTATGAGTTGACACTGCTTGTCTACGACTGTCTATTTTTTGCAGATGGATGACTTTTTACACTATGGTCTATCTCATATCATGGTGTGTACTATCCATTTGTGTCATGTCCCACCCAATGATGATAAAAATGCAAGCTTAGCATATATGGAAAAATATCGAAGATCATATGTTGTTCAATCAACCTCCTTCATTGTTTCTTACTAACATTCTGAAATCATCTGTGCTAACATTTCACCTTTCTGACATAATGATAAAGTCCTGTGACACAACAAAAAAATTAGATAATCTACATATGCATATATTTTATAAGCATTATGTAAACAATTTAGTACATCATATAGCTACATTGCATTTCAAACAAATAGGAACATTACCATCTTCATTGCATGTACATAAAAACATTACATGTAAATAAAATCATATAGTACATTACATCCATCATAAATAGGGTCACCATAACACCATAGACTGCTAAACAAATCATAATGTAGAAAAATTCATTCATAACACATATACATACATCATCTAGGAAACATGATCATATAGAAATAATGCATAATCATAAAATAGAATTTCATATCATATAGAAGCCGCCAAAAATCATATATATATCGCTCGAAATAATGTGTCACAATACAATTTCATAATGTATCCATAAATAATAAGGAGCTCGTAGACTCTCTATGATCAAAATACAATGTCCACAAATATAAAGTGTCAACATGTCCCACTACTAGTACTGTCACGTGGTGAAGGTGGAGGAAATTGCCTTAGAGGTACTCTCTGTGAGGTGGAAGGCCTGTCATAGAAACTTGCTCTCAGTGGTCCTACCACACCCTCTATGCTGTGAGTCCTATAATGACTCCTGCTCTATGATATGTGACTGTGAACCTATGAAAAGCTAGGAGCTTGTCTCTTTGTTGGCACCACTGACTCATATAGATATCTATAATATGAAGCTCTCTCAACTGATCTGACTAGCTCATGAGAAAACCCATCAAATGAGGTACCACTACAAATGTGTCGAACCTCTTTAAACTGCTGATCTATCTCCTATCTCTGAGCTATGACCTGATCTCTCTCCATGAGAGCACTATCTCTCTTTATCGGTAAGGCATCTTGCTTTGTTGTAACCGATCTCAATCTATCCTCCAATGCCTCCCTATCACTGTCTCTGGGTGCATCATCTTCCTGTATTCCCTCTACTATCTAATCCCAAAGCTCTCTCTCCTTCTCCTCCATGGGTGCCTCCTCCTCAACATCATCCTCCCCATAATCTACCATAATACCAAGCAGATCAATATCCATATCAACCTCCTCCTCCTCTACAAGGTCCTCTCCACCAATATCTACACCTACATGCTCCTCTGCTACTGCCTCCTTCACAACATGCTCACCTCCAACCTGTGCCTCTACTCCACCTCTGAGGTCCAACATCGGTACATCCTCTGCCTCTGCCTCCCAGATAGGTGACAATCCACCTACCCAACCACCTCTCTGACCCCGCTGACCTCATCTGCCACCACCACCTCTACCTCTACACCGCCCTCTCAGCCCTATCCCTCGTGTCTCTACTAGTGTTGGCTGATCCAAATCTGTATAAGGAATAGGATGATGCTCTGCCCACCAGGTGTCATAAGTAGCTGTAGTCCGTGGATCTTCTGCTCTGCCTCTCCATCCCCAATGTAAAGGCTATAAAGCCTGAATCTCTGCCTCTACAGTAGCCACTGGTATCATAGGCCCCCAGTAAGGAACCTCTCTGGAAGATCGAGAAAACTTTGCTCTCCCTCTAGGGTCATCCTGAACCTCCCCAAACTATCTCAATACACGATCTGGCAGGTGTCTCTCAATAATGTGTACACTCGAAACAATCTTACCAATCAAGTACTGTGTCTGCCAACAAAAAGGTAAATGCATGTCCTCATCAGACCATCTCTCACAATCCATGTATGGCCTCCACGTAAATTGAACCAATGTGTCCAGTGCATGCCTCCAATAACTTGTGTCTCTGACATGGCTATGAGTAATTTTTCTCGTATACCAGAAAACATATGGAGATCTAGCCTCTCGCTCTGTGATAACAGGAGGACGGAATGCAACAATACGCTCCCATGCCCAAACCATGAGAAGAGTGGTACCACAGCTCATAGACTGTGCATCTTTGTACACTATATCATGTAAGTGAAAATAAAACATACCTAACAGACAGGGACCCCAGGCATACACAACCTCCCTCTCCAACATCTCGAGTAGCATCTCTCCCCACCTAATAGGAAATCCATGACCTTTCCAGTCAGGAAGAACTATCCCCCCAATCAATGTACATAAAATACAATCTATACGCTCATACCTATCAGCTAGAACCTACCATCTGATCTCTTAATGCTCTATCCCTAATCTTCTAATGTTGTCAAAAACATAGAATTTGGTAATCTCACTATACCCGCACTATGTATCATACTTAACCCTCTCTCCTCTAATGGGTAGACAAAGGATCCTATATACATCCTCTAAAGTCACAGTCACCTCACCAGTCAGCAAATGAAATGATGAAGTCTTTGAATGCCATTGCTCACACAAAGCGGTAAGCATACCTCTATTTGCCTAAATCATGGGCATAGTCAACACATGATGTAGTCCAAGTCTCGATAGTAATCGTGTCTCCATGCTAACCAATTGCTCTCTCAGCTCAAATGTATCGGGCCATGCCTCCCGAGTATAGATGGGATCTAAAATAACCTACAAAGTGCATTTCAACCATGATGTCAAATGTCAAATTTTTCAAGTTTTTATCAGAAAATTTTGCTAGCCAAATGCAGCTCATAGAATCAAATGCAGTGCTATTTTACACTTGCATTGCACAACAAGGCATTTGCATTTCTCATCTCACATGCGTTGCGAAAATCACAAAATTTAAAATCCAAGCAAATGTGTCTCATAAAATTCATATGTGGTGCAAATCTATCTGCATATCTATATGCATATGCATTTCAAAATATCAATTGTGTTACATTATCCTACATGCGCCTATCCAAAACACAAATGCAATGCAAAATACCAAATGCAGTGCATTAAAATTCATTTGTGTTGAAGGCCTAAATGACCTAAATGAGCCTAGATGTCTTTTTACAAATGCTTCGTTCCACAAGCAGATGTGTTGTGTATGAATGCATATGCGTTGAAAGCGAAAGACCACAAGTGCAAAATTATTTTTTAAGTGCCTAAAACTATGTGCAACTTTTTTTTTCAAGAGCTCCTTTTAGGGTACATACTGGGGGTCCTACGTTGGCTGGCCATTCTAAAGGTCTAGATCTGATATCCACAATGCATAGCGTAGGGAACTGGAGACATCTTAGTCCAATACTCAGAGAAAAATCCTCAATTCTTCAACTCTTCCGAGTGAAAATGAATTGGTTTTCAACCTAATTTCTATTTATACCTAGGGTTTGGGTGGCATTTCTCCTGACCTTGTCTGTTGGCCACTTAAACTTCCATCTTCTATTGACCCATACATGTCCATAGCACTTCCAAATTCAATCCTGTCAACTCCATAGCATTTCTGACCATCAAATTGACTTATCGGGAATATTTCTTGATATTTTTGAAATTTTTCAAAAATTTATCAATTTTCCCAAGGGGGCATACCCTAACCTATTTCATACTGGGGCATGATCAAGGCATATTTTCTTTGACACACCGAAATGACATTGTATCAAAGAGGGGCAAACTGTAGACACCAAAAATTGGTCTAGGCCTACGAGTACCACTTTCGACATAATTTTCTAATGTCCACGGTCATGATTAAATAATGTTTATTATTTAATTACTTTCTAAACACATATTTCCTCTATTAATTAAATAACCTTTTAATTATTTAATTAATTCATGTTATGACCTTTATTCAACTTGATTAATTAAATAAATCATATTTATTTAATTATGTCGCTAACTAATTGATTCTGTTTCTTAATTAAATAATTTATTATTTAATTAATCCCTTTGTCATATTTCGACTATAATTAAATATTTATTATTTAATTATTCAATTTAACCTTTTCAATAGTCAATTAAATAAATTACATTATTTATTTAATTAAAGCTTTTATGTTTCGAATGTTGAATTAAATTAACATTTAATTCATAATTAAGTGTTTCTATCACATTCTTCTATCGTTCAGTTATCTAATTATTCACTCACCTTCTGACTCAAGATCTATTTAAATCCGTCAGTTATCTTTGGGTTTGATATTTGATCATCTCTACGAAAGGACTCTCTGTCACAACTAGTCAGTTAACTAGTTCTAACTCATATGCATGAATGTGTTTATTAATTAAATATCTTTATTTAATTAATTAATTCATGTGTGCATTCGAACAGATTATTCTTCAAGTTCTAACTTTGTCTTTTTCATTCAAAGTCTATTTCTTCTATTTTCGAAGACTCTCAACTGAAGATTAAACTGTTTATTTAATCTTGAACTCGTGTTCTTTCTATTTTCAAACAGTCTTGACACAAGATTAAGTTATTGTTCTAATTTAATCTTTATCCTGTAGACTTTCCCAACTCATGTTCTAACTGACATAGAACTCACATCACATAGCATTCATCAATCTCGATCATTGATCTCTCTTTCGAATCTGAGCTGATGGTTCGAAAACCCAAAATCTATAAATTGACCTGTTATTATCATTATTCCTCTTCCCGAAATCAATACTTTTGAGAAGAACCTATTATCTTTGATATTTTTCTGAGACAATACATCTAGGTTATGCTTGCATCAATGCTGAAAATCTAAGGGCAAGGATACTGAGACAACAAAATGGAGAAGGACAATCAAGATAATTCGAAGAAGTGGACGCTTATTCGGTGAGACTGTTCTAGTTATCGTTTTAATTGTTTTGTTCATTTTTATTTGTTCTTAGTTGTTTGATTTAGATTAATATTTGTTAAATTAGATTTAACCATCTTTTTGTGCAGATTTCCATTTATTCTACGTTACACCAATTTCACTGAATTGGCAAGCTAGTGGGTGAAATTGGCATCCTAACTTGGCTTGTTTGAAAAAATGGGTCCAAGAAATGGGGTCTCCCAGTGATTTACATAATCGGGAGACCCCATTTATTGGACCCATTTTTTCAAACAGGCCACTACAATACCAATTTCACCGAATTGGTAAGCTAGTGGGTGAAATTGGCATCCTAACTTGCCAATTCGATGAAATTGTCAAGCTAGTGGATGAAATTAGCATTCTAACTTGGCCTGTTTGAAAAAATGGGTCCAAGAAATGGGGTCTCCTTAACCCTCTACTCTTAACCCTCTATACCCTCAATCCTATATTCTGATTCCTCAATCCTACAAGTCATCAACCCTCTACCCTCAATTCTCAACCCTCTACCCTATACATTAGATCATCAAGCCTCATATATATTTGTCCCTCCATCCTCTTCTCTCCTTCTCTCTATCTATGTTCTCCCTCCATCTTTCTATCCATCAATCCCTCCCTCTACCCTGATCCCTAAACCCTAATCACTCAATCCTAAACCCTTAATCCCTCAACCCTTAAACCCTAATCCCTCTACCCATATACCCTCTACCCTAGATAAATTGGACCCTCAACCCTAATCACCCAACTCTATACTCTTAATCATCTACCCTCAACCTTAAACTGTAAACCCTTAGAAAATCTACCCTCTACCCTCTACCCTATAAACCTTTAAACACTCAACCCTAAACCCTTAAACCCTAAACCCTTAAACCCTCTACCCTCTACCCTCTACCCTTAAACCCTTAAAACCACTTAGTAAACTCTCTACCCTAATCCCTTAACCCTTTTGACCCTTAATCCCTCAGCCCCTATACCATCTACCCTATACATTGGACCCTCAACCCTAATCCCCCAACCCTATACCCTCAACCCTCAACCTTAAATCCCCAACCCTCAACCCTTAAACCATCTACCCTCTACCCTCAACGCATAAACCTTAAACCCACTTAGTAAACTCTCTACCCTAATCCCTCAACCCTCTTGACCCATAATCCATCAACCCCTATAACCTCGACCCTATACATTGGACCCTCAACCCTAATCCCCCAACCCTATACCCTCAATCCTCTACCCTCAACCTTAAACCCTCTACCCTCTACCCTTTACCCTATAAACCCTTAAACACTCAACCCTAAATCCTAAACCCTCAACCCTCAACCCTTAGACCCTAAACCCTAAAACCCTCTACCCTCTACCCTCAACCCTAATCCCTCAACCCTTAAAACCTTATTTAACCCACTTAGTAAACTCTCTACCCTAATCCCTCAACCCTCTTGAACCTTAATCCCTCAACCCCTATGCCCTCTACCCTATACATTGGACCCTCAACCCTAATCCCCCAACCCTATACCCTCAACCCTCTACCCTCAACCTTAAACCCATAATCCTCAACCCTTAAACCATCTACCCTCTACCCAATATTCTCAACCCTCAACCCTCAACCCTCAACCCTTAAACCCACTTAGTAAACTCTCTACCATAATACCTCAACCCTCTTGACCCTTAATACCTCAATCCTCAACCCTTAAACCCTAATCCCTTAACCCTAAACCCTTAATCCCTAAACACTTAAACCCTAATCCCTCAACCCCTATACCCTCTACCCTAGATACATTGGACCCTCAACCCTAATCCCACAAATTTAGACTCTCAATCCTCTACCCTCAACCCTTAAACCCTAATCCCTTAACCCCTATACCATCTACCCTAGATACATTGGACCCTCAACCCTAATCCCTCAACTCTATACTCTCAATCCTCTACCCTCTACCTTAAACCATCAACCCTTAAACCCGCTACCCTCTACCCTCAACCCTGCACCCTAATTACTCAACCATTAAACCCTTAAACCCACTTAGAAAAATCTCCACCGTAATCCCTCATCCCTCTTTACCCTTAATCCCTCTACCCTTAAACCCTAATCCCTCAACCCCTATACCCTCTACCCTATAAATTGGACCCTCAACCCTAATCCCCCAACCCTATACCCTCAATCCTCTACTCTTAACCTTAAATCCTCAACCCTTAAACCCTCTACCATCTACCCTCTACACTATAAACCCTTAAATGCTCAACCCTAAACCCTAAACCCTAAACCCTAAAACCTCAACCCTTAAACCCTAAACCCTTAAACCATCTACCCTCTACCCTCAATCCTCTATCCTCAACCCTCAAACCTAATCCCTCAACCTTTAAACCCTTAATTAACCCACTTAGTAAAATATCTACCATAATCCCTCAACCCTTTTGAACCTTAATCCCTCAACCCCTATACCCTCTACTCTATACATTTGACCCTCAAACCTAATCCCCAACCCTATACCCTCAACCTTAATCCCCCAACCCTCAACCCTCTACCCTCTACCCTTAAACCCTTAAACCCACTTAGTAAACTATTTGCCCTAATCTTTCAACCCTCTTGACCCTTAATCCCTCAACCCTCAACCCTCAACACTTAAACCCTAATCCCTCAACCACTATACCCTCTACCCTATACATTGGACCCTCAACCCTAATCACCCAACCTTATACCTTCAATACTCTACCCTCAACCTTAAACCCTCAACCCTTAAACCCACTACGCTCAATCCTCTACCATCTATCCTCAACCCTTAAACCCTTAAAACCACTTAGAAAAATCTCTACCCTAATCCCTCAACCCTCTTGAACCTTAATCCCTCTACCCTTAATCCATAATCCCTCAACCCATATACCCTCTACCATATACATTGGAACCTCAACCCTAATCGCCCAACCCTATACCCTCAATCCTCTACCCTCAACCTTAAACCCTCAACCCTTAAATCCTCTACCCTCTACCCTATAAACCCTTAAACACTCAACCCTAAACCCTAAACCTTAAACCCTCAAACCTTAAACCCTAAACCCTTAAACCCTCTACCCTCTACTCTCAATCCTCTACCCTCTACCCTCTACCCTCAATCCTCTACTCTCTACCCTCAACCCTAATTCCTCAACCATTAAAACCTTAACCCCACTTAGTAAACTCTCTACCCTAATCCCTCAACCCCTATACCCTCTACCATATACATTGGATCCTCAACCCTAATCCCCCAATCCTATACCCTCAATCCTCTACCCTCAACCTAAAACCCTCAACCCTTAAACCCTCTACCCTCTACCCTATAAAACCTTAAACAGTCAACGCTAAACCCTAAACCCTAAACCCTCAAACCTTAAACCCTCTACCCTCTACCCTCAATCCTCTACCCTCTACCCTCTACCCTCAACCCTAATCCCTCAACCCTTAAACCTTTAATTAACCCACTTAGTAAACTCTCTACCCTGATCCCTCGACCCCTATACCCTCTACCCTATACATTGGAACCTCAACCCTTATCCCCCAACCCTATACCCTCAACAATATACCCTCAAGCTTAAACCCCCAACCCTCAACCCTTAAATAATCTACCCTCTACCCTCAACCCAATACCATCTACCCTCAACCTTAAACCCTCTACCCTGTACCCTCAATACTCTACCCTCTACCTTCAAACCTAATTCCTCAACCCTTAAACCCTTAAAACCACTTAGAAAAATCTGTACCCTAATCCCTTAACCCTCTTGATCCTTAATCCCTCTAACCTTCAACCCTAATCCCTCAACCCCTATACCCTCTACCCTAGATACATTGGACCATCAACCCTAATCCACCAACTCTATACTCTCAATCCTCTACCCTCAACATTAAACCCTCTACCCTCTACCATCTACCCTATAAACCATTAAACACTCAACCCTAAACCCTAAACCCTAAACCGTTAAACCCTCTTCCCTCTACCCTCTACCCTCTACCGTAATCCCTCAACCCTTAAAACCTTAAACCCACTTAGTAAACTCTCTACCCTAATCCCTCAACCCTCTTGACCCTTAATCCCTCAACCCTTAAACCCTAATCCATCAACTCATATACCCTCTACCCTATACATTGGATGCTCAACCCTAATCCCCCAACCCTATACCCTCAATTTTCTACCCTCAACCTTAAACCCTCAACCCTCAACCCTTAAAATCTCTACCCTTTACCTTCTACCCTATAAATTAAACCCTAAACCCTAAATTCTCAACCCTCAACCCTTAATCCCTCAATCCTCAACCCTCAAACCCTAAACCCCTAAACCCCTCAACCCTCTACCCTATATATTTGACTCTCAACCCCAATCCTTCAACCATATGTACCCTCAACCATAATCCCTCAACCCTATACCCTAAACCCTATAGGTCATCAACCCTATACCCTCTATTGTCAACCCTCTACCCTATAAATTGGATCCTCAACCCTCATATATCTATGTCCCTCACTCGTATTCTCTCCTTCTCTCTATATCACTTATCCCTCCATCCCTCCCTCTCTACCCCAATCCCTCAACTCTCAACCCTTGACCCTTAAACCCTTAAACACTCAACCCTAAACCCTAAACCCTCAACCCTTAAAACCTAAACCCTTAAACCCTCTACCCTCTACGCTCTACCCTCAACCCAATATACTCTACCCTAAACCCTAATCCCTCAACCCTTAAACCCTAAATCCAAGAAAAATCTCTACCTTAATCCTTAAACCATCAACCCTTAATCCCTCAACCCTCAACCCTCAACCCTCAACCCTCAACCCTCAACCCTCAACCCTCAACCCTCAACCCTCAACCCTCAACCCTTAACCCTCAATCCTTATACCCTAATCCATCAACCCCTATACCCTCTACCCTATACATTGGACCCTCAACCCTAATCCCTTGACCTTATACCCTATACCCTCAATCCTCTACCCTCAATCTTAAACCCTCAACCCTTAAAACCTAAACCCTTAAACCCTCTACCCTCTACCCTCTACCTTCTACCCTATACATTAAACCCTCAACCCTCAATTATCAACCCTCAACCATCAATCCTTAAACCCTAAACCCTCAACCCCTATACCCTCTACCCTTTACATTGGATCCTCAACCTAATCCTTCAACCATATACCCTCAAACCTATACCCTAAACCCTCTACCCTCAACCCTAAACCCTTAAACCTTCTATCCTATACCCTCAACCCTCTACCCTCTACCATCGACCTTAACCCCTCAACCCTCAACCCTTAAACCCTAATACCCTAGAAACCATCAACCCTATAGGTCCTCCACCCTAATCCATCAACCCTATACCCTCAACCCCTATTGCTTGGACTCTCTATCTATATATCTCTCCTCTCCCTCCCTCCCTCTCTCCTATCCTCTCTAATTGTCTCTATCTAACCTCTCCCTCTTTCTACATACCTCTGATTCAATCAATCCCTACCACCCTTCCTTGCTCCCTCTATCTATCTCTCTCTATCTCCCTCCCTCTATCTCCCTCTCTCTCAAGTCTCTCCCTCCCACCCCCTCTCTCTCATGTCTCTCCCTCTGGCAACCTACCTAGGTAACTCTCTCTCTCTCTCTCTCTCTCTCTCTCTCTCCCCTCTCTCTATCTATCCCTCCCACCCTACCTATATAAGTCCTTCTCATTCCACCCTCATCTTTCTCTCCCTCTCTCAAGTCACTCCCTCCCACACCTCTCCCTCTCTCTCTCTCTCGGTCTCTCTCACACTCCCTCTCTCTCCCACTCCCTCTCACTACCTATTTCTCAAGTCTCTCCTCTCACCCCCCTCACACTCTCAAGTCTCTCCTTTGGCACCCTACCTACATAAATCTCTTTCTCTCTGTCTCTATGTCTCTCCTCCTCTCTCTCTTCCTCTCTCAATTCTCTCTCCTCCCCCCTCTCTCTCTCTCCTCTCTCCCTCCCTCCTATCCCTCCCACCATACCTAGCTAAGTTCCTCTCTCTCTCTCTCTCCAACTCCCTCTCTCTTAAACTCCCACTTCCACCCCCCTCTCTCTCTTCCTCTCCCTCTCCCTCTCCCTCTCCCCCTCCCACCCTACCTAGAAAACTATTGATATCTATCTCTTAAAATTCTCCCTCCCTTTAAAGACATACATAAATACATACATACAAGCATAATACATATGTACATACAATCCTACATACATACAAGCATACATGTACATGTGTAAATACACTCTTACATACATATAGGGATACATACAATATACATGCATTGATATATATAGGCATACATACATACATGGCATGCAAGCATACATGTACATACAAACATACAAATATATAAACATAAATTAAATAGAGTAGAATTTAACATTAAACAATACATAACACGAGTGCGTTATAGCATGCTCACATTATGTCTTGCTAGACATTTTCCTCACAAATGCAAAAAAATCATGTCAAAACTGAGATATAACGTGAATGCGTTATAACACACACACGTTATATATTTCTTTGAGAATCCTCGAGCCTTGGGATTGGTATTTGCCTTGGAATACCAACCCAAAGGCTTGGAGGGCATTCCTAATGACCAGAGACATGTTTTTGTAAATTTTACAATATTTCACATAATCAGGTTCGTGCTCACTGCTAGGATTGCACGTGGTTCACTATCAAACAAATCAAACATCTAGGTAATGTTAGGTTCTCTCTTAGCTATCCAACGATGTATGTTTTTTCACTTTCTGACAATGTTAAGCCTTCATCCATAATTTTTTTTGTTTGTATGTCTCTTTTTTGGCAAAAAGAAATGTTTGGTGTTTTTTTCATTATAAATTAACCATTCATCAAAATTTCAAATAAATTATATTTCTAGAAACTAGACTCCATTCTACAAATTAAAAAAAAATTCAATTAGTTTCAAAATTTTGTAGGGGTAGCATGGCCAAAATTAGTAAAAAATCAAATATTCATTAAAAATTATCAAAAAAATCATGCATCAACTACATACTATTAGCTAACTTCTAACCGTTGCGATTTTAAAAATACTAAAAAAATGTTCACCATATGAGGGTCGTACAAGAGTTGCTATTTTATGTTTTTCTGACAAAAACAACACCAATTTGTGTATGTCCCTCTTTTGAACCCCTCAATCTCAACCATTTTCAAAATAAATTAGTAGTTTAGAAATTAGACTCAGATCACTTCGATCCTTGTTTTTGTTCCATCTCAAAATTTTGAGTGTAACTATCCTCAATTTCACGTCTAAGGTTAGTATTTCCTGATTTAAGAAAAAAAAAGTGGCCACTTAAGCCCCTTTTTTGGGACCCATCTTTTTGCACTTACCCATAATTTTATGCTCCATCAAGCCTATCTTCTACCTTGAATCCGTTCAACATCTTTGATTCTTTGATAGATTGCCCTAGATAAAGAGATGTCTTGACTTCTTAAATAAATCTGATTGGATCTTCTCTTATACCCGCTCTGATACCATGTTAGTTTTAGACCAGAAATGCAAATATGTAGAAATAAAAAACACTGAACAACATAACAGAACAAAACACCTTGGGAAAAATCTCCTTCTTGAGGGAGAAAAACCCAACAAAATATATCTCTTATATGTTGAAAGAATGAGAGCAGAAATTTGCTTACAACTTAGACCTAACAGAAGGCCGAATTTGATACAATGAATGGTGAAACCTCTCCTTGATACAAATGAATGTAATTCTTCTAGAAATCTTATATGCTACTAAAGATGGCGATTTGCTGCTAAGTGCAAACTTCTTGAAAATGTGAATTGAAAGGAGAATGAATTGATGATCAAATGAGGTATCTTCACCTCCTTTATATACAATGATGGTCAACCTCTTCTTTAGTTCGCCCCCCTATAAAAATAGAAAATAGAAAATATTTATTTGTACATAAAGAGGTCGACCTGCCTTGAGCATTATTTCATTTATTTTATTTTATCTAGGAGAAAAATATATCGAGATGCTATAACACTAATAAAAGTACCCAAAAAGAAAAGTTCATTTTGACTTTATATCAAAAATGATTTAACATGGGAAAGAGATGGGCATGAAACCACTGAAAGTGACCCTCCAACATGACATACCTCATTAACACCTCTGTAATCTTTCCCCACACCTTGGGAAGGTCAGTACGGTTGAAACAATTTTGCAATTTGCTAACCTTTTTTCCCTCCTTTAGAAATCTATCCATGTCCTTCTAGTAGTGCTGCTTGGGCTTCTTGGGAATGCAAGCCCCATCCAAGGAAATCCTAGTAACCTCCACAATCAACTCCATATTCACATGGAAGGAGCACTCACCAATGGTGAAATTACCCTCATTTTAGGAGTTCATAAATTTAGTCGATAGATTGGGGTCATGCCTTGCCATACCCTCAACAAACATGGAAAATTTACCACATAGGAGAATAGTCCATACATCAGTGTCATTTTTTTGCACCTCACAAAAGGTGGGTTCATCCTATACCAAGTCACCACCCATATTTTCAATTAACAGAACCAACAATGGAATGCTGTAGAAATTACCGGAAGAATGCCCATGATAAGAATGTAAAAGATTTTTAAAAAGCTTAGCAAGAAATCCAACTCAAGATCAAGGGAGTGGTACTTTGACATCATAAAAAATTAAGTTGGACACATTTTTAGGGATAAGAGAGATATTATCCCATATTTTAATTTTAGAAGTGAAAGCTCCTAAGTTGGCAAGGGCATTCAACACTTTATTCCCATTTCTATATACACATGAGTAGGTCTGCATCTTTCAATAGTCATCATGAGATTGTGTACTGATAGGACAGGGTCCTTGAGAGACTAGCAAGGTTTGGCCATCCTAGTCAGCAACATTATAATATTGTGTGAGTCACCCTTAATAACCAAGTTGGAGATGCTTGCATATGTGGCAAATTGAACACCATGGTAGGCTGCCACCACCTTTGCAAAATTGGAGGTTTGAAATCCAAGATTAATTGTATATTCCATCATCATTTTCCTGCTATGGTCTTTAATGACCCCACCCCCACTTGCCCAACTTGAGTTTCCTTTGGCCGAGCCATCAATCTCTAGTCTAATTGTTTATCATTAAATTATGATACTAATTGGTTGGATACAAGGCTTAGATTGCTTATATATATTGTATGAAATTATTAAATTAGTTGTTCGTAATATTTGATTACCATGAGAAGATTTAATGGACCATTATTTCATCACATAACATAAAATTTACATGGAGAAACCCTTGCATGAAAAAAATCCACCAAGAAGAGAGGCTAACCATGAATTAAATTTCAAATCAAGATTACAATATAATCATCCTTCCTTTCTCCTCTTTGCATCCAATCTGGTAGCACATGTGTACTTATGATATATATATACATATATATACTTACATACATACATATATATATATATATGTTTGTATGTATATATATGTATGCATGTATGTATATATATATAGACATACATATATATATGTATATACATACATATATATATACAATATATACATATGTATGTATACATATACATACATACATACATATATATATGTATGTATGTATATATATGTATGTATGCATATACATACATACATATATATATGTATATATAGACACTCAAATAACTTTGATTAACAATATTCATATTATTTTAATTCATTATCATCATTTCTACTATTAATCAAATAAAGCAATTTATTAGATTAATTCACTAATGTTCATCTAATTTAATTAAATAAATTAAATTATTTGATTAAATAAATTAAATTATTTGATTAAATTAATTAAATTATTTGATTAAATAAATTAAATTATTTAATTAAAACCCTAATGTCCTCTCATCCGATTTAATAAATCAAATTATTTAAATCAAATATCATAAACCCCCTAATCCCATCAAATTGATTAATTTTGAATTAATTAACTCCTAATCCTCATTGCCCATTCTCTAGATTTTGACTCAACCTTGCCCAAAATCAACTCATGGTTAACTAACCAAGTTGTACATGAAATTCATTTTCTTCTAATTAACTAAATACTATATTTATCCTCACAATGACATATTCCTAGGAATATTCCTCCCAATCACCCCTTCATTCATTTTCCCTCCAAAAGCCTCTTACACACCCATAAATATCTCTTACAAAGGAATTTACTCCCTCGTACATGCCATCTTGTCCCTTAAATTCTCTTACATCTCCAACCAATTTTATTTAATCCTCTTACATCCTCTTTACTCACACATTCCCCAAAATGTGCTCCATCCTCATCCAATAGACTTATGACAAGTGTCACAATCCTATTAGCTCCATTTTTATCCCACATTCACCAAATTATTTCATTCTTCAACCCTTGAGCCCTATAAATAAAGGCCTTCTCTTTTGAAGATGCATCCACAATCATATGCAAGTTTAATAGAGGCACACTTATAGAAATCCACTTCTTTAAGCAAAGTCATTATCCTCCAATTGCTATCATTATCTTTGAGGGCAATTGGAATTCTTCACATCTTGGAAGATTTATCAAAGGGGCTGGGAAAGGGCATTCTTTCCACATCAAAGGAGCACCACTCCCACTATGGGATAGAGTTTGAATTTATTTTTATATGTTTTCATTTGTTACTTTGGTCTCTTATTGTCTTGATTACATATTTAGTATGTTTAAGTATTTCATAGTAATGCTTTATTTGTTTTGTTCAATTTGACTAATAATGCTAATATTTGTCAATCTTTGAGAAAATGTAGGTTTAGTGTTCACATTTTTGCACCCACCGCAGTTTCATAGAGTGTCTTTGCATTTGTTGTGCATTGTCTTTTTAATTTGATTATGTATAGCTTTTTGCTAATGCTAATATTATATATATTTATGCTTTTTATTTATTATATGTATATCTTCTTAGCATGCAACACTTTGAATTTCAACAATGTATTGGGTAAGTCAACTCATTTGTGCCATTGGAGAGACATACACATTGTCTTTTATGTGTTATTCTTTGGTTCTAGATTACACTACCATTGGTTTTAGATTTCTTTGAATTGATTAGATATTACAATTGTATCTTGCTAGGAAGCAGAAGGAAAGATTGTCGATTAGATATCATCTTTAATTTTTGTTGATTGCACATTTGTTGAAATTTATTTTCTTTTAATATTTACCTCTTGAATCATAAATTACAGCGATGCTATTTATTTACGAATCTAAGATGCTATTCATTATCTTTGTTAAATATTTGAGGCATCATGTCAACCAGTTTAATGGAACCTGCCAATAGATGTTTGATTTAACTTTATTCCTCTTCTACAAAATGTGTCTTGTTACTACTCAACCTTCATTACAATATTTGGCCGAAGTGTTTGAAGGAAACTCATTGTTTACTCTAAGTCACATCAATCAATGTTGTATTGTCGTAGCTATTTATGTTTGTTTCCACCACTGTATATGCTTATGCAGTAGTAAAAAGGGTTGTGGATTGGGTGCTACACCCATAACAATTGCTCCTCTCTTGAACACCATATCTTTTGCTCCCATGATCCAACCGAAGGCTCCTATAGAACCCCTAAGAACATCAAAGATGAGTTTGGAGCTGCTACCAATATCGCTCGCATTCCTAATATGACCCATCTTTCTACATTTACCCAAAATTTGATGCTCCATCAAGCCTATATTCGACCTTGATTCCGTTCACCATCTTCAATTATTTGATAGACCACCCTAGATAAAGAGATGTCTTGACTGCTTAAACAAATCTGATCTGATCTTTGCTTAAACCCGCTTTGATACTATGTTAGTTTTAACCAGAAATGAAAATAAGTAGAAATAAAAAACACTAAACAACATAACACAACAAAATACCCTAGGAAAACCCTCCTCAAGGGAGAAAAACCTAGAAAAATATATGTCTTATATATTGAAAGAATAAGAGCAAAAATCTGCTTACAACTCAGACATAACACAAGGCCGAATTTGATATAATGAATGGTGAAACCTCTCCTTGATACAAATGAATTTAATTCTTCTTGAAATCTTATCTGCTGCTAAAGATGGTGATCTGCTACTAAGTGCGAACTTCTTCTTGAAAATGTGAATTGAAAGGAGAATGAATTGATGATCAAATGAGGTATCTTCACCTCCTTTATATATAATGATGGTCAACCTCTTCTTTAGGTCACCCCCCTATAAAAATAGAAAATAGAAAATATTTATTTGTACATCAAGAGGTCAACCTACCTTGAGCATTATTTCATTTATTTTATTTTATCTAGTAGAAAAATATCTCATGCCGCTATAACACTAATAAAAGTGTAGACATCCAAATTTGACCAGTTCCATATGGTCAAAATCCATCATTTATTCATCTAACTCGTCTATATTAATTGAATGACATATTTAATTAATATTATCTTGTTCTCTAAGGTTTCTAAAAGTATATAATTAAATACTTTATCCTTTACCATTTCCTCTCTAAATTAAATAAATGCATCAATTTATTTAATTTAGTCAATTATCCTCTTCAATTTTAAATTCATTCTTTCTCTCTCCTTGTCCCATCCTCCATAACCTTGTCACTAATCTAGATTAATCTAATTAATCCTTCATTAGGATTTGCATATTCTTAGTTAGGATTAATGTCACATCCTCCATATTTAGCCACTTTCCTCTAATCTTCATTAATTTTCCTAATCACCTGTTTGCACAACCTTAATACTAATTACTTACCTTTTCTAGCATGTCCTTAAGTCAACCTTTCATGGTACTTAAATTATCAGGTAATGAGCTCTTCCCCGTGTAAATTAAAAATTCACACTTATTTCCCCCATGCACTTCTCTTCCCCATGACCTCTCATAGGTCACATCAAGTACACGAGACAAGGACCTCCTTTAGGAGGACCTTGACTTATCCATTGGGTTATTCTAAGCATGTGAATTAAAAATTCTTGTTTATTTCTCCAATACCCTCTCCAATCCCCATGGTGACAAGAGCGGACTTTCTAAAAGTCCTCACTTGTCACTTTCAGCCCCACTTGGGGACAAGGAATTCCTTTTTGAGGAAATCCTCTCCAATCCCAAGGTAGTTGCAAGTACCTTGGGACCACATGGATTTTTCCATGTCACCTTGTCCTTTTTCCATCTCACCCTCCACATGGAAATATGTGAGGGCTTGTGAGTCCTAAACTCACCACAACCCTCCATCTTGTCCATGGTGGCTCAATCTCAACCGTCCATTTTTGTTTAAATAAGGAGCCTTGGCTTCAGGTTAAAGAGGTTAGAGTTTGGAGATTATAGCATTCAAGCCATTTTTGTAGCCATTATTGCACTCACCCACTATCATCAATCAACCAACCATCTCCATTATTGCATGAAGTTTGTCATCAAGGAGCATACATCAAAACACCATCAAGGGCCAACCATCTCAAGAATCTAAGCAAGAAAAAGGTATAAGACTTGTTTTTGTTTTTGTTGTTGTTTTTTTAGATTCAACTAGGCCTAATCCGAGGTGTTGTTTGTGTTTTCTTAGTTGCATTTATTTTAGTTTTGCATTTTTGACTTAGTTAAAACACCTGCACACAAAAAGTACCCAAAAAGAAAAGTTCATTTTGATATCATATCAAAAATTATTTAACATGGGAAAGAGATGGGCATGAAACTGATGAAAGAGACCCTCCAACATGACATATCTCATTAAAACCTCTATAATCTTGCTCCACACCTCAGGAAGGTCAGTACGGTTGAAATAATTTTGCAATTTGCTAACCTTTTTTCCTTCCTTTAGAAACCTATCCATGTCCTTCTGGTAGTGCCCCTTGTGCTTCTTGGGAATGCAAACCCCATCCAAGGAAATCCTAGTAACCTCCATAATCAACTCCATATTCACATGGAAGGATCACTCACCAATGGCGACTTTACCCTCATTCCAGGAGCTCACAAATTTAGTCGATAGATTGGGGTCATGCCCTTCCATACCCTCAACAAACATGTCAAATTTATCACATAGGAGAATAGTCCATAAATCAGTGTCATTTTTCTACACCTCACAAGAGGTGGGTTCATCCTGTACCAAGTCACCACCCATATTTTCAATTAACAGAACCAACAATGGAATGCTATAGAAATTACCAGAAGAATGCCCATGGTAGGAATGTGAAAAAAATTAAAAAGCTTATGAAAATATTGGCCAGAGGAGGGAAAATGCCATGAATTCCAAATGTGCAAGCTACTAATAGGAACTGGCGGGAATTCCAACTCAAGATCAAGGGAGTGGTATTTTGACATCATCATAAATTAAGTTGCACATGTGTTCAGGGATAAGAGATATTATCCCATATTTTAATTTTAGAAGGGAAATCTCCTAAGTTGGCAAGGGAATTCAACGCTTTATTCCCATTTCTATGTACACATGAGTAGATATGAATCTTTCAATAGTCATCATGAGATTGTGTGCTGATAGGATAGGGTCCTTGAGAGACTAGCAAGGTTTGGCCATCCTAGTCAGCAACATTATAGTATTGTGTGAGTCACCCTTAATAACCAAGTTGGAGATGCTTGCATATGTGGCAAATCAAACACCATGGTAGGCTGCCACCGCCTTTGCAAAATTAGAGGTTTGAACTCCAAGATTAACTATATATGCCATCATCATTTTCTTGCTATGGTCTTTAATGACCCCATCCCCACCCGCCCAACCTAGCTACCTTTGGCCGAGCCATCAATCTCTAGTCTAATTTTTTATCATTAAATTATGTTACTAATTTTTTGGATACAAGGCTTAGATTGCTTATATATATTGTATGAAAATATTAAATTAGTTGTTCGCAATATTTGATTACCATGAGAAGATTTAATGGATCATTATTTCATCACATAACATAAAATTTACATGGAGAAACCATTGCATGGACAAAATCCACCAAGAAGAGAGGCTAACCATGAATTAAATTTCAAACCAAGATTACAATATAATCATGCTTCCTTTCTCCTCTTTGCATCCAATCTAGTAGCACATGTGTACTTATGATATATATATACATATATATACATATATATGTTTGTATGTATATATCTATGTATGTATGTATATATACATATATATATACATACATACAAATATATATATATATATACATATATATATACATATGTATGCATATATATACATATATATACACACATACATATATGTATGTATATATATATATATATGTCTATATGCATATACATACATACATACACACACACACATGCACACATATATATAGACACTCAAATAATTTTGATTAACATTATTCATATAATTCTAATTCATTACCATCATTTATACTATTAATCAAATAAAGCAATTTATTAGATTAATTCACTAATGTTCATCTAACTTAATTAAATAAATCAAATTATTTAATTAAAACCCTAATATCCTCTCATCTGATTTAATAAATCAAATTATTTAAATCAAATATCATAAACCCCCTAATCCCATCAAATTGATTAATTTTGAATTAATTAACTCCTAATACTCATTGCCCATTCTCTAGCTTTCGACTCAACCTTGGTCAAACTGAACTCATGGTCAACTAACTAGGTTGCACATGAAATTCATTTTCTTCTAATTAAATAAATACTCTATTTATCCTCACAATGACATATTCCTAGGAATATTCCTCCCAACCACCCCTTCACTCATTTTCCCTCCACAAGCCTCTTACACACCCATAAATATCTCTTACAAAGGAGTTTAATCCCTCTTACATGCAATCTTGTCCCTTAAATTCTCTTACATCTCCAACCAATTTCATTTAATCCTCTTACATCCTCTTTACTCACACATTCCCCAAAATGTGCTCGATCCTCATCCAATAGACTTGTGATAAGTGTCACAATCATATTAGCTCTCTTTTTATCCCACATTCACCAAATTCTCTCATTCTTCAACCCTTGAGCCCTATAAATAGAGGCCTTCTCTTTTGAAGATGCATCCACAATCATATGCAAGTTTACTATAGGCACACTCATAGAAATCCACTTCTTTAAGCAAAGTCATTATCCTCCAATTGCTATCGTTATCTTTGAGGGCAATTGAACTTCATCACATATTTCATTATCGTTGATTACATATTTAGTATGTTTAATTATTTCATAGTAATTCTTTATTTGTTTTGTTCAATTTGATTAATAATGCTAAATTTTGTCAATCTTTGAGAAAATGTAGGTTTAGTGTTCACATTTTGACACCCATTGTTGTATCATAGAGTGTCTTTGCATTTATTGTACATTGAATTTTTAATTTGATTCTGTATAGATTATTGCTAATGCTAATATTATATATATTTACGTTTTTTATTTATTATATGTATAGCTTATTGACATGCAACACTTTGAAGGTCAACAACGTATTGGGTAAGTCAAGTCATTTGTGCCATTGGAGAGATAAACACACTATCTTTTATGTGTGATTCTTTGGTTTTAGATTACAATGCCATTGGTTTTAGATTTCTTTGCATTGATTAGATATGACAATTGTATCTTGCTAGGAAGCAAAAGGAAAGATTGCCGATTAGATATCATTAATTTTGGTTGATTGCACATTTGTTGAAATTGATTTTCTTTCAATATTTACGTGTTGAATCATAAATTGCAACTATGCTATTTATTTACGATTCTAAGAAGCTATTCATTGTCTCTGTTAAACATTTGAGGCATCATGTCAAACAATTTAATGGAACCCGCCAATAGATGTTTGATTTAACTTTATTCCTCTTCTGCAAAATGTGTCTTGTTACTGCTCAACCTTCATTACAATATCTGCCGAAGTGTTTGAAAGTAAACTCATTGTTTACTCTAAGTCACATCAATCAATGTTGTATGGTTGTAGCTATTTATGTTTCTTTCCACCACTGGATATGCTTATGCAGTAGTAAAAGGGGTTGTGGACTGGGTGCTACACCAATCACGATTGCTCCTCTCCTGAATACCATATCTTTCGCTCCCATGATCTAGCCGAAGGCTGCTATAGAACCACTAAGCACATCATAGATGAGTTTGGAGCTGCTACCAATACCGCTTGCATTCCTAATATGTGGTCAATATCGTACAAAATTAAAATATATGCATTCCTAATATGCAATCAATACTGTAAGGTTCCTACCAAGAAAAATATATGCGTTGTTCTTTTAGTTTTATGCACTATTATTTTAGTTTTATAACATAAAGCAAGATTGGGAGCCTTTTTCTAGCCATTGGGTTGCTTGGACAATCAAAGTTTTGAATGCCTATAATTTTTCATCTAAGCTTTAAAGAAATCTGCATCTTTTTAATTATGGAATATGCAAAAAATTGAGACTTAACTTGTATGGTGGTCATTCACATAATTGAAGGGAGCCAAATAGAGGTGATTTTTGCTTGACATCTTCTCACCAATAAAAATGACTGATAGAAGTAAAAATGATTTCATTGATATATACACTATGTGGCAATCCAATCATTTTCTTAGCTACTTTACATGATAGGTGTACCTTTATTTTTTGTGTGATAGTGTTGTCTTAAGCATTTAATGTCACTAAATGTTTTGCGCATCATTTGGATGTCTTTAAATTTTTCAAGATACAATATTGATGTCTTACAAATACTCATAAACTAACATAGATAGAGATCTTTCTATAAAGATAGGGTTCATGTCAATTTTGGAAAGAGAGTAAATTAGATTATTAGTTTCACCTACTATTCGATGCACTGTCACCTACCATTCTATTAAATCAAGTGATAATATCAATTCTCATAAAACAAATGCACTTAATGTATGATCATTTTTTTAATAAAAATTGCTTCTAGTTTCACAGGTGTGGCATTCAAAGGGCAATGGTAGTTGGTTCTCTTTATTTTCTTGATAATTGTGGGAATCAAACAAAAGATTTAATTCTTATTCTTGTTGTTGCTTATTTTGTTCTTATCAGGGATAATTTAAGAACCCCCTCGTCGGTGAAGGTGTAAAATCTTGACGAATCTTGTATACTTCCTGATAAAAATATTAATTGTATTGGCGAATTTTTTCAGGAAAAAAATAATCTCAATCGACAAATATTTTCTAATCACTAGAAGTTTGTGGAAAATCCTGGTGAATTCCATGTTTTTTAATCCAATAAAATATTTTCATTGGCAATTAAAAACCTTTTTTCAAACCAATAAAACATTTCCATTGGCAAATAAACCTATTTTCAAACCCAAAAAAAAATTTTCATTGGCGAATAAAACCTATTCTCAAATGAATAAAAAAAATATGGTGAATTAAACATAATCTCAAACTAATAAAAAAATTCAATGGTGAAATAAATTGGTATGCCAATAAAAAATCATAGCGTGGTTGGTGAAAATATCAAATTCCAGGACAAATATTTCACGCATTCAAATTCCTTCATAAAGTGTCTGGAATGGGGACAAGTTTCAACATATGTATTATGTCTAAAGCCAGATGTCAGTACAAAATAATATAACCCATGACAGTTCGATGAATTTTTGATGGATGATTGTAGCTACATTCTAGAAGAAAATATCTGAAGCACTAGACTTGGGAATTGAAACCTCCAGAATAACACTAGAACCGTTAGATTTCCAGAAATAAATGGTTGGAATTTTATTATTTATTAAATCAATTAATCATGACAACCAAAATAATATTTTATCATTGATTGGCTACCAATAGTTGAAGGTTGCTTAAGTTATGACTTAAGCCTTTGGATTCATCATGGTGACTGACCTCTTGACCTAGGTGAATGATGGCTTTGAGAAATGAACAATCGAGATAAGGTGAGGTAGGTCAACCTTGACCACTCCTTGCCAACTCATGGGGGACCCACCTACATATCCCATCCCTTAATGAGGAGGTGGAGAACTGCCACATGGAATGATCAGAACCATCAAAGGAAGTATAGCAAGGTGTGAAATATTAAGGAACTAGTGTTAAAGCCTGCGCTACTAAAGGTGCCTTTTAAGCACATGTTTTTTTTATAGTTAAATAGTTGCTATATAGGGAAACACCTTGTATTAATCAAAAAGAGTTTTTACATTCCATGGTTGGGATCAAACACTTGACAAAGTCATCAGGGACTCATCCTAGCAGTATTCATAGTGAAGCCTTCATTTCCACAAAACATTATAGACCCAAATATTGAACAGACTAACACTGGATACTTATACAAACTACAAAAAAACCATCACAAACTAAAATGACCTTTCATAGCAACTAGATTATGCATTGTTGCAGCCGGCCTTGTTGGTCTTCTTGGCTTTGATTGCATTCAGAATCACCAAACAATCATCGCCGTAGGCACTATGGGAAGGATGGTTTGCTCGTTCCTCCCAGCTCCTGGTGTCATTTGCTACACATTCTTCACCAGTTCCCACTTCCCAATCCTCCTCGTTCGAAGAAAACCTTTCCCCATCAAGAGCTTCTGCCACCACAAACGCCTTCACCCAACCCTTCGGTTGGTCTTTGAGAATGTTAGCCACATTTAGAAGAAAGTCGATACACCTATCAATCTCCCCCCACAATTTTTTGAGAGTTTTATGGTTTAGTGAGCACACCAAGGGAAAATTTGGTATCGACCATTCATTCCCACAAGCCTTGTAGTAGTGCAGCAACATAGGGGTCATGAACTTGTTGTCGATGTTGTCTAGTGCCGTGTAGATATTTTCCAATAGAGAGTGTTGAAAAATAATTTGGCATAGATTCTTCCCCCAAGCTTTTGAGACACCCATGTACACGAGAATTTCTAGAAACATGGCAGGTATTTCTGAATTTTCCTTGAGCTTATGGGTAGCCAGCAGAAATTTTGGGCCCAAAATATCCTTCACTGCCTGGAGCACTAGTGGGTGCTTGGACACCATTATCCCTTTTAGTCATTTCTCAGTGATTTCAACATGGAAAGAATTCTACTACTTCATGGAATTTAGAAACAAAGGAGTCTCCATTTCCCCTTAGTGTTTGTCGAGAGCACTAAGCAAATTTGAGAAAAATGGGCACAACAACCCCTATTTGTAGCAAAACCTCCCGCAACCTTATGGAGACCATACCAAGATTCAAGTGGTGAATTAAATGTTAATTGTCAAATCAATGCTAGTGGTGAATTAAGTGTTAAGTGTGAGTATTTGATGTCATTTTCTTCACTCTAACTTCTATATATACTTCACCAACTTGATGTTCTTCATATAATTTATAATATATTTGGCTTTGATTTATTTCTTCTCTATTCTCAATTTAACTGTGATATTATGCAGTCTTCATGGCATGTCATTCCACCCAAATGTTTTTGGGAGAAAATAAGGGATGATGCATACGAAAAACAAAAGTTGGGTATGGTTTTTACAATTCCTTGTGTGCAAGGTGAGGATGCTATAAGAATAATTGTGGGTAGGGTATGGCTTTAGAAAAACCCCCGTGCTCTATATTCTGAGGTAGCTTCGGATTTCTTTTCCAATTGAATGGAAATTTCTCTCGATAAAGATTTGGTGAAGACATTGGAAATATGTTATTTGTAGCCTTTCATTTACTCCATTTCATCGTTGGAGTTGGTACTAGAGAATTACAATTTTGAAAGCAGGTTAGTGCCTATTGGTGGAATCTTCTGGAAAGTGGAATTGCATGCTTCTACAATGCAGGATCTTGCCCTGGTTAATATGAGATGGGGTCTTCTATGTGATAAAAAAATTGAATCATTAAAGAGTTTGCAGTTTTAGAGGAAGGTTTTGGGTGATTCATTTTTCTTCTCTACTATTAATTTGTTAAATTTGATTCATGTTATACTCAAACACCTGGTTGATGGCCTTAGCTAATTTTACAAAACATTTTAGTAATGAATTGTGTGACGTTTCATGTGTATATTTTATTGTACAACATAATAATTCTTGTAATATGTATTTTGTGATTGGTTTTTTGTCACGATTAGTGGATTTTTGGCCAGGTTGTCTATGTACTTGTAAGAGAGGGGGACCAACCACATCAAGGCCCCAAGTCATGGAGGGTCAAGAGCAGAAGGTTTCCCTAACTTACTTGAGCTTAAGGGAGTGTTAGAAAAAGTGGGAAAAAAATGATGAGGACTATAAGGTCCTTCAATCATTATGCAGACCCGAGATTTGAAAGGGGGCTAGGCGAGCCAATTTTCAGATTGAACACTATGTCTAAGATATCTCTCTACTCAAGGACAAAAGTGTGGTTTTGGGATGATAGGGCAACACACTAGCATCTCTTAGGTGCATTGGTATTCGTACGACCAGAGGACTAGAAAGACAAGGTTGAACATTGGAAAATGGACTAACAACCTAGCTAATGGTTTTTAGGGGAACAAAATAACACTATGAAATAGGAAATGTATAAATGAATATGATAAAACAAGTAGATTAATGCTAGGGTGACAAGAATTATCTCATAGAAAATATTGTTTTTCAACTAGCTCCAAGAAGCATGTCCAACCACGCATAATGATGAAAATTGTTGCGGGGCTGTGTAGGGGTCTACCTTAGTCAGACCCCCATTTTGGTGTTTCTACCTTCATGAACAACCAAGTTTGCAATGATAGAGAAATAGTATGATAAAGAAAGGAATGAAGCAAAGAACACTAAAACACTAAAAAACAGTAAATGTGCTTACTCAACCAAATAGTAGAGGAGAGGAGTAGAAAGCTTACCACCTCCACCAACAGCACTCAAGGCTAATGGGGGAGAAAATGAGAGGAATCAAGCCTCTGCTGCAAAGGTGTTGTTCCACACTTGCTCTACTGAGTTGATGGAGTGATGTAGTTACTATTATGGAGTGCAAAGTGTTGCTTGAATGCTTAAAGTGAATTCTAGAAGACTTGGAGAGTGATCGATTTTAGTGCTTAGAGGATGAAATGAAAGGAGTGAATTTGAAGGAGGAATGAAGAAAACAACCATATTCGGGTCGGTCAGCTGAAGAGGGTGTTACAAGTCGACCCCCAATGGGAAGTCTAATGCCTCTACAGGCTCCAAATGTGGGAACCTACCAGGGACATAAGTGTGCTACGTGGACATTTGCATGGGTGTCCCCAACAGTTATTCCTCTATTGATGCACAAAACAAATTCCAAGTGGAATGAAGGCAGTAGGATTATGTGGAATTTTTCCTTCGGATTTGGTTTTCTAAGGTAAGGATGTGTAAAAGGGGAATTTGCATAAGGGGTGAAAATTTGCTTCTATACATTTTGCCAAAACATTAGCGAGCATGAATATTGATAAGTGCTTCGGTAAAGTAGATCAAAGAAGTAGTAGAGTAAGAAAAATATACCTATACCATCAAGGAATCAGACCACGATCTATCGAACCCGAGAGTGTAGGAAAAGCATAGAACTTCATAGCTCTGCAAAACTATGAAGTTGAAGAAAGAAAGCATTTTAGAGGCCTACGAACCTGCAAGGAGGCAACCTCCAAGATCTCTCACATGAAGGAAGCCCTAGGAAGTAAGCACCTTATAGGCCTGCAAACCTGCAATGAAGGAGTATCCCAAGATCTCCCGCATGAAGGAGACCCAGGAAAGTGGACTTTGTAGAGTCAAAAAGCAACTTTATGGGTGCACCCGTAAAGAAACATGTTTACCCATAGATAGAACATGTTAGAAAGAAGCCATGCAGGAAAGTGAGTAGATAGTCATGCAGACCATTGACAAGCTGGAATACTTTCAAAGGGGTCCTGTAGGAACCCTTCAAAAGGAAGAGGGGTCCACTCAAGGGACGCACTATTTGAAAAAGTGAGGTCTAGTCAGGCTACCCCCAAGCTAGATGCCACTGAATTCATTTGAGATAAAAAAATTCAAAGGGGGGTCCCTTGGAACCTGGCATAAGAAAGGGGGTCCACTCAAGGGACACGTTATTCAAAAGCTGATGTCTTCTTTCTCAAATCAATTCATCATCAAGGAATCCTTCTGAAAGATGTGCAGTTCATCAAGGAATTCAAAATGAAGAATATACCCCCATGTGAGGGGAAGATCAAAGCTATTCCCACTTCAGAGGAAGATTCCAAAGTTATTTCTTTATGAACCCATGATGAAGGAAACATGTTCCATTAGGGTTTCAAGTTGAGAATACAATTATTACAAAGAAGTATGTGAAGATTATTGATAAAATATTCATTGGTAATGAATATATTTTCCAAAGATAAAAGCGATGTAGAGATACCATTTTCACACATGAGAGGGACAACTCCAGAAAAGTACAGGGAAAGGTAAAGGAAAAGAAAAGAAAGAAAGAGAAAAAACAAAGGGCATAGGGGTAGCCTGATATTTTAGGGTCAAAAATACCCATAAATATATAAAAGTATAATAATATTATATAAATGAATTGTCATCAACCCTCTACTATATCAGGCCATGTGAAGAATGCGCAAGAAGACAAAGTAGAAATAAAAAATTGGGTCAACATGCAAGGGAAGCCTAAATTCTCCAAATGCTTTGCATTGTCCTCAATTTGCCAAAAGTCAATCATAAACATGGAAGAATGATGATACAAATAGAAGAAGGTTTACAACACAAAAACCACACCTGTATCTAGACACCAACAGGGGTGATGAGGGTCATCCAGACACACATAACATGATTACGGGGGAAGCACACACACATGTAATTTAAAGATAAAGAAGAGGCCTCCCCCTAACAGTGATAAAACAATAGGTCATTAGATTCCCACTCTAGATCATCATAGGGGGAAGGAGGATGAGCCTGTAATGGTGGAATGTTAAGGGGAGGAGCTTCCGACCCTCTCGCAACAAGGGCTAAGGAAGAAGGACCTGCAAGATCTCCCTCACTCAAATCTTGTGGATCTAAGGTCAACGACTTCGTGAAGATTGCTAATAGGTTCAAAAATTCATCCACTGAATTAAAAATGCACTTAATAGGAGTGCCACATTTCACCTTGACAGACAGAGAAGGATGCACTTGAGGTTCACCGCTAAGCTCACCTAGCGATTTAGGAGCGGTATCAAACTCATGAGAAGTTGAGATGCGTTATGTTACTAGGAGAAAAAAAGTCAGTGTAGGGCCACCCTTCAGAGAAGGTGGGATCATATTACATCCTTCATTAGTGGAAAGACCACTCTCCACCTTCTACTTCATCAGGGGAGGCAAGCTTCCCACAGATGAGGCAAGAAGGATGAAGGAAGAGGATGAGAAAAGTACCGCAGTAGATACGACCGAGGCGTTAATCATATCTACCAGCTTCTAGAAAGGTGGGACATCCAAAATGAATGTCAACAAGGGTGGCTCCACTGAAGGAGCGATGAGCATCTTCAGCTTTCTAGGGTCAAGCGCATATACACTCACATTGGAAGCTGAAAGCGATATAGAGCTGGTTTGGATGGAAATAGAGGGGAGGAGAGAGGGGGGATAAATTCTTGAACGTGAGGAGGAGGGGTAGGTTCAAAAATAGTGGGGGGATTTGACTCTAATGCCTTGATAGATGGCCTCTTCCCATTCACCGCTTTAGGAGCAGAGGTAGTAGGAGGCCGGGCCATATTGGATTCCCCACAGGGGGCTTTTTGTTTTCCGTAAAAGTAGTACCAAGGTCTAGGTGGCTTGGTAGGGAGATCCAATATCCTGATATTGGGTTTTTGCCAAGCAGACACCATCGAACTCAATGGGGAAAGACCAGGCTTACGCATCCAATACTTTTCCTAAGAAAGGGGAGTGAACTAGGCAACCCAAGAAGGAGTAAGCTTCACCCTTCCCTTTCAGGAAGAGGAGACAACTGGTTGTTGTGCTATGGGAAGGGTCAGTTTTGGCTGTCCCTTGCCCCTATTTTTATACTTTATGTAGTTTTTGTAGGTCCATTCTCGGAGGAAGCCAACCAACTGAGGCGAGCCAAAATTGATCCAATGAATATCCCCCATGAGATAGCAGGGGCTAATAACTAGTATCATGTACGAGGTGCACAATACCTTCATGGGAGAAATTTAGATATTTATGAATAAAAAAGGTGATCCCATTCATGAAAGCTAGCCAAGGTATACCTAGCTTCACCCTGAATAGATTTGACTTAGGAATAACATCAAAAATTGTGTTTACATTCCTAGGACCAACTAGGATGGACAAAGTTATCAATCCATATGGTTCTAGAGCAAGGCCGTCATGTGTATGGATGATGGAATTTGTTTTTTTATATTCCTCCCTTTGCAGGGAGTTCAAAAATAGAGTCTCCTCTGTAATGATATTCACTCTACTCGTGGGGTCAACTAAGACTCCTATCACAATGTCACCATTGAGGTGAGCGAGAATGTAAAGTGGAGAAGGCTTGTTGTTTATTAGTAAATCTTGCGAAGTAAATTTTACATCCGGTGAACTGGTCACATGACGAGGAGGAGTAATAGTAACCATATTAACATATGCTTCAGGCTAAGTAACAAAATAGGAGGGATCGATAATCATGTTAACAGAATGTGATGGAAATGGGTTTGTGTATATCTACAATTCACTATTAGCTTTCACCACTGATTTTTTCGTATTTTGTTTTCTTCCATCAAGACAAATAATATTGTCTTCGATGTGATTTTATATCTCATGATGAAAGCACATGCAACATTCGGTATCATGTCGGTTAACTCAATGGTATTGATAATAGGTATTTGCTTCATACCAAATAGGGTAGGTTTCCCTAATGGGTTTAAGGTTTGGCAAGTTTACAATCTTATCCTTCAACAAATTTTGCAAGATGGAGGAATAAGATTTTGATAACTTTGTGAACTTCCAGTTGCATCTGAGGTTGTTGTCATCTACAACAGCTACTACATTTGCAATAATTTTTTTTTTTCCAGACATCGACATAATGGTCTTCCCTTTAGGATGGTAGTGTGAGGAAGGTCCCCTGAACTGAGTCGTTGTCTGTTGATACTCCCGTAGAGCTGCACACAAATGTGCGAAAGAAGGGTATTTCATAAGGGAAATTTTATCTTGCCAAGGCCTTTGTAAGTTCCCTATGAATACCTTTTGCAGATTGGAATCAAGTAATGGGTATGATATTTGTGAAAAGAGTGCTTGATATCACACTATGAAATCGATAATCTTCTTGTTATCCCCTTGCTTACATCGAACAAGGTTAGAGAAGGTTATCTTAGGTTTGATGTTGGCTTGCAACTATCGTAGAAACTAGTTCACAAGCTGATCAGACATAAAGATGGTATTGTTAAGCAATGAAAAATACCAGTCGAGCACTATATCCTTGAGAGATCGAGGGAATATTTTTTCCATTAACGCATCATGATGGAAGAATTATATATAGAAGGCATTAAAGGCAAACACATGCATTTGTGAGCCCCCTTTGCCACTGTGTTTCTTGAATTTAGGAATCTTCATCCCTTGCACGAAAGGAGTGTTTAGGATCGCTATCAACAATGGGCTATGTTAGAAGAAGGAGTGGAAGATAGGGTAGGAAGAAGCTTGGGAAAGGTTTTCCAGTTGGTTCTGCATCTTCCCCATATTCTAAAGAAGAGTGTTTAGAATTGGGTCATTAGAAGATATAGGACTAGTGGAACAGCCACCAGAGCCACCACCAGAACCACCACCTTGACTACTATCAGAGCCACCACCAGGGCCACCACCACCAACTTGACCTCCTCTAAAGCCACCACCACTTCCAAAGCAACCACCATGACCTCCACCAGAACCATTTCTGCCAGTACCACCTCCGCTGCCAAAGATACCACCACCAAAGCCTCCATTGATCATCCCCCCAAATCCTCCACCGTTGGAGATGATATGAGGTCTGAAGTGAAAACGTAGAGTGGTCTTGTTTACTTTGACAGTTTCAATTTTTTTGGAACTGATAGGTATACTAATTGAAGGGACTGTGTTGGCCATGTACACGGATGTGGGAGGCATTGATACTCCTAACTATCTCTCATGTTCTTTGAAGGGTCCACCTTGTATCATGATATTACGGTTCAAAGAGGCACACACTTCAGTCAGAATAGCTAGAATAGCCAAGAGTTCTATGCCTATTTGGTATTTTTCTACCATATACTTTATTTTGCTGATAACCTTAGCGGCCCTAGCCACCTTTGGGTTTTTCTCTAGTTGATTCTCCAAAGAACCTAACACTTTTATCAGACTAGTGACATAATTAGAAGGGATTTGGATAGTTTCACGCTTATCTATGGATGATTATGTGGGAGACACAAGAGGAGTAGGGGCACAGTCAATTTCATCGAAGAATCTTGACTCTCCCATGACACCTGCTTTGGAGTAGCAAGGCCAATTGCAGAACCAGAGAAAATACCTATAGAGAAATTAGAAGTGACATTCATCTTATCCATCAGAAGGTGTTAACTTCTCCTAACAATATACCCAAATTTCATGGACTGGGTTGTGATTCTCATAAACCTTCACAACGCTCAAGAGTACAACAATCAAAGGGTACAAGGGAAAAGCTTAGCACCAAAAAATGAGTAGACATTGGTTCACACCGAGTTCACCAAAAATTTAAAAGAGGGGGACCAACCATGTGAAGGCCCTAGGTCACTGAGGGCCGAGAGCATTACAAGTTGACCCCCAATGGGAAGTGTAATGCCTCTACAGGCTCCAAATGTAGGAATCATTTAGGGACATAAGTTTGTTGTGTGGATGTCTATGCACCACGTGGGAATCCCTGATAGTTATTCCTCTAACAACACACAAAATGAACGTCGAGTGGAATGAAGGCAACGAGCTTATGTGGAATTTCTCCTTCGGATTTGGTTTTCTATGGCGATGATGTGAAAAAGGGGAATTTACATAAGGGGTGCAAATTTTTTGCTATACATTTTCCCCCCACTTTAGCGAGCATGAATACTGATGATTGCTTTGATAAAGTAGATCAGAGAAGTAGTAGAGTTAGAAACATATACTTGAACCATCGAGGAATCAGACTGTGATCTAGAAAACTCGAGAGTGCAGGACAAGTAAAGGACTTCATAGCTCCACAAAACTATGAAGCTGAAGAAAGAAAGCATCGTATAGGCTTGCAGACCTACATGGAGGCAACCACCAAGATATCTCACATGAAGGAATCCCTAGGAAGTAAGCACCTTACAGGTCCACAAACCTGAAAGGAAGGAGTATCCCAAGATCTCTCGCATGAAGGAGACCCAAGAAAGTGGAATCCATAGAGTTAAAAAGTGGCTTTATGGGCCCACCCGTAAAGTGACATGTTTACCCGTAGATAGAACATGTCAGAAAGTGGCCATGTAGGAAAGTGAACAGACAATCATGCAGACTATTGACAAGTTGGAAGACTTTCAAAGGGGTCCCTTTGGAATCCTTCAAAGAGAAGAGGGGTCCACTCAAGGGACACACTATTTGAAAAAGTGAGGTATAGTCAAGCTGCCTCCAAGGTAGATGACATGTAATTAATTTGAGGTAAAAAATTTAAAAGGGGGCTCCCTCGGGAACCCAACGTAAGAAAGGGGGTCCAATCAAGGGACGTGTTGTTTGAAAGCTGGTGTCTTCTTTCTCAAATCGATTCATCATCAAGGAATCCTTCTAAAATATGTTCACTACATCAAGGAATTCGAAAGGAAGAATATGCCCCCATGCAAGGGGAAGATAAAAGCTATTCCCACTCCAGAGGAAGGTTCCCAAGTTATTTTTGTATGAATCGATGATGAAGGAAACATGTTCTATTAGGGTTTCAAGTTTTGAATGCAACTATTACAAAGAAGTATGTGAAGATTCTTGAGAAAATATTCATTGTTAATGAATATTTTTTCGAAAGATCAAAGCGATGTAGAGGCAACATTGTCACACATGAGAGGGACAACTCTAACAAAGAAGAGGGAAAGATAAAGGAAAAGATAAAAAGGAAAGAGAACACGAACAAAGGGCATAGGGGTAGCCTAATATTTTAGGGTTAGAATAGCTCATAAATATATATAAGTATAATAATATTATATAAATGAACTATTATCAACCCCCTACTATATCAGACCGTGTGAAGAATGTGTGATAAGACAAAGTGAAAATAAAAAAAATTGGGTCAACATGGAAGGGAAGCCTAAATTCTCCCAATGCTTTGCATTGTCCTCAATTTTCTGAAAGTCAATCATAAACATGGAAGAATGATGATACAAATAGAATAAGGTTGACAAAAAAAACACCATGCTTGCATCCAGACACCAACAGGGGTGATGAGATTCATCCAAGCACACATAGCACGAGTATGAGGGAAACACACACACATCTAATGTAAAGATAAAGAAGAGGCCTTCCGCTAACACTGATCAACTAATAGGTCATTAGCTTACCACTCTAGACTATCGTATGGGGAAGGAGGATGAGCCTACAGTGGTGGAATGTTAAGGGGAGGAGCTTTCGACCCTCTCACAACAAGGGCTAAGGAATAAGGATTTGCAAGATCTCCTTCACTCAAATCTTGTGGGTCTAAGGTCAACAACTTCGTGAAGATTGCTGACAGGGTCAAAAATTCATCCATTGAGTTAAACATGCACTTAATAAGAGTTCCATGTTTCACCTTGATGCATGGAAAAGGTTGTGCCCAAGGTTCATCACTAAGCTCATCGAGAAAATCAAGAGAGGTGTCGAACTTGGGAGAAGCCGAGATTGGTTCCATTACTAGGACAAAAAAAGTCAACGTAGGTCCACCCTTCAGAGAAGGTGGGCTCATGTTACGTCCTACATTTTTGGAAGAACCACTCTCCACCTTCTTCTTCATCGGGGGAGGAAGGCTTCCCACAGACGAGGCAAGAAGGGCGAAGGAAGAGGATGAGAAAAGAACCTTAGTAGATACGACCGAGGTGATAATCATATCTATGGGCTTGTAGAAAGGTAGGAAATCCAGAACAGATGTCAAAAAGGGTGACTCCACTAAAGGAGTGATGAACACCTGCACCTTTCTAGGGTCAGGTGCATATGCACTCGCAGTGGAAGTTGAAAGTGATATAGAGATGGTTTGGATGGAAACAAAGGGGAGGAGAGAGGAGGATGTGATAGGAGGCCCTGATACAGGGGCACTCATCTCCTCTTCCTTCCTTTATGAGGTGGCCTGCTCAAATAAGAGATCCTTTTTCCGACACTTGCACTCACATGCAAGGAGGTTCCTACAAATCTTAGAATCAGAGATTGGAGGTTGCTTAGGAATGGAAGGCTCCTGCTTAGCCATGGGAGTTTCCTCCATAGATGGTTCTAATGGAGGGAGAGATTATTGAATGGCAGTAGGAGGGGTAGGTTCAAAAATAGCAGGGGGAGTTGACTCTAATGCCTCGACAGTGGGCCTCTTCCCATTCACTGCTTTAGGAGCAAAGGTGGTAGGAGGCCGTGAAGGCCAGACCATAAAGGATTCACTATGGGGGGATTTCTGTTTGCAATACAAGTAGTTCCAAGGTTGAGGTGGCTTGGTAGGGAGATTCAATATCCTGATCTTGAGTTTTTGCCAAGCACGAACCATCAGACTCAATGGGTAAAGACCAAGCTTACTCATTCAATAATCTTTCCAATAAAGGGGAGCAAACTAGGCAACCTGAGAAGGAGTAAACTTCACTTTTCCCTTTCGGGAAGAGGAGGCAGTTGGATTTTGTGTTATGAGAAGTGTCAGTTTTGGTTGTCCCTTACCCCTAATTTTATACTTTATGTAGTTCTTACAAAGTAGGTCCATTCTCGAAGGAAGCATACCAACAGGGGCGGGCCAAAAGTGATCGAATGAATACCCCCCATGAGATACCAAGGGCTGATAGACAGTATCATGTACCACATGCACAACACCTTCGTGGAAGAACTTTAAACATTTATGAATAACAGAGGTGATCCCATTCATAGAAGCTAGCCAAGGTATACCTAGGTTCACCCTGAATAGATCCGACTTAGGAATAACATCAAAAATTGTTTCTATGTTCCTAGGACTAACTAGGACGAACAAATTTATCAATCCATATGGTTCTAGAGCAAGTCCATCATGTGTATGGATGATGGAATTTGTTTTTCATATTCCTCCCTCTGCAGGGAGTTTAATAGTAGAGTATCCTTTGTAATGACATTCACTCTACTCGTAGGGTCGACTAGGACTCTTGTCACAATGTGTCCATTGAGTTGAGTGAGAATGTAAAGTAGAGAAGGTTTCTTGTTCATTAGTAAATCCTACGAAGTAAATGTTACATCCACCGAACCAGTCATAGGATGAGGGGGAGTAAAAGTAACCATGTTAACACATGCTTTTGGCTGAGTAAAAAATTAGAGGGATCGATAATCATGTTAGAAAAATGTGAAAGAAATGGTTCCATGTATATCTATAATTCACTATTAGCTTTCACCACTGATTTGTTCATATTTTTTTTGTTCCATCAAGATGAATAGTACCATCTTCGATGTGATCTTGTATCTCATGATGTAGGAACATGAAATGTTTGGTATCATGTCTATTAACTTGATGGTATTGACAATAGGTATTTTCTTCATACCAGCTAGGGTAGGGTTCCCTAATGGATTTAGGGTTTGGAAAGTTTAACATCTTATCCTTCAAAATTTTTTGCAAGATGGAGGAATAAGATTTTGATAACTTTGTGAACTTTCGGTTGCATTTGAGGCTGTTGTCATCGACAATGGCTACTACATTCGCAACAACTTTTCCTTTTTCTAGAGATCGACACAATGGTCTTCCCTTCAGGACGAGAGTGCAAGGAAGGTCCCCTGAACTAAGCCACTGTCTACTGATACTCCTCTAGAGTTACACACAAATATGCGAAAGAAGGGTATTTAATAAGGGAAATTTTTTCTTTTCAAGGCCTTTATAAGTTCCCTATGAATACCTTTTGCACATCAAAATTAGGTAACGGGTATGAGATTTGTGAAAAGCGTGCTTGATATTGTGCTATAAAATTGATAATATTCTTGTTATCCCCTTTCTTACATCAAACAAGGTCAGAGAAGGTCATCTTAGGTCCGATGCTGGCTTTGAACTGTCGTAGAAAATAGTTCACAAGCTGATCAAACGTAAAAATGGAATTGTCAGGTAAGGAACAATACCACTCGAGTGTTGTATCCATGAGAGATTGAGGGAATAGTCTTGCCATCAATGCATGATTATGGAAGAAGTGTGTACAAAAGGCATTAAAGGCAAACACATGCATTTGTGAGTCCCCTTTGGCATTGTGTTTCTAGAATTTAGGAATCTCCATCCCTTGCGGGAAAGGAGTGTTTAGGATCACTACTGACAATGGGATATTTCGGAAGAAGGGATAGAAGATAGGTTGGGTAGAAGCTTGGGAAAGGTTTTCTAGCTAGTTGTGCATCTTCCCCATATTTTGAAGAAGAGTGTTCAGAATCAGGTCGTTAGAAGATATAGGACTAGTGGAACCACCACTAGAGTCACCACTAGAATGACCGCCATGACTACCATCAAAGCCACCACAAGGTCTACCACCACTAGTGTGACCTCTTTCAGAGCCACCGCCACTTCCAAAGTCACCACCATGACCTCCATCATAACCATTTTTCGCTAGTGCCACCTCCACCCCTGAAGCTACCACCACCAAAGCCTCCACCGATCATCCTACCAAATCCTCCACTGTTGGAGGTGACAGGAGGTGTGAAGTGAAAACCCAGAGGGTCTTGTTTACTTTGACAGTTTCAGAAATTTCAGAAGAAATAGGTATACTGATTGGAGGGACCGTGTCGACCATGTACATAGATGTGGGAGGCATTGAAACTCCTAACTATCTCTTATGTTCTTCAAAGAGGCCACTTCATATCATGCTATTATGGTTCGAAGGGGTGCACACTTCAGTTAGAATAGTGAGACTAGCCAGGATTTCTACGCCTATTTGGTCTTTTCATACCATATACTTTATTTCACTGATAACCTTAGCGACCCTAGCCAACTTTGGGTTTTTCTCCTAGTGATTCTCCAAAGCTCCTAAACCTTTGCTCAGACTAGTGACATAATCAGAAGGGATGTGGATAGCGTCACACTCATCTATGGATGATGATGTTGGAGACATAGGAGGAGTAGGGATGCATTCAGTTTCATTGAAGAATTGTGACTCGCCCCGTGAAACCTGCTCCTGAGTAGCAAGGCCAACTATAGAACCAGAGAAAAGACTTCTAGATAAATTAGAAGTGACCTTCATCTTCTCCATCAGAAGGTGTTGTAAACTTCTCCTAAAAATATACCCAGATGTCATGGACTGGGTTGTGATGCTCATAAACCTTCACAACACTGAGTACAACAATCAGAGGGTACAAGGGAAAGCTTAACAACAAGAAATGAGTAGACATTGGTTCACATCGGGTTCACCAAAAATTTAAGAGAGGGGGACCAACCACATGAAGGCCCTAGGTCATAGAGGGCCGAGAGAAGAAGGCTTCCCTAACTTACCTCAACTTAAGGAAGTGTTAGAAATTGTGGGATGAAAAATGATGAGGAATATAAGGTCCTTCGATTACTCTACAGACCCGAGATTTGAAAGGGGGATAAGTGAGTCAGTTTTTGGATTCAACACTGTGTCTCAGATATCTCTCTACCCAAGGAAAAAAGTGCAGTTCTGGGATGACAGTGTGGCACACTGGCATCTCTTAGGTGCACTAGCGTCTATACGACTAGAGGACTAGAAAGACAAGGTTGAACACTAGAAAATGGACTAACATCCTAGGTAATGGTTTTTAGGGGAACAAAATAACACTATGAAATAGGAAATGTATAAACAAATATGATAAAATGAGTAGATTAATGCTAGGGTGACAAGAATGATCTCATGAAAAATATTGTTCGCCAGCTAGCTCCAAGAAGCATGTCCACCTACACACAATACAAATGAAAATTTTTGGGGGGCTTTATAGGGTTCTACCTCAATCAAAACCCTGTTTTGGTGTTTCCATCTCCACAGATAGCTAAGTTTGCAATGATAGAGAAATAGTATGATGAATAAAGGAATGAAGCAAAGAACACTACACCACTATAAAACAATAAATGTGCTTACTCAACCAAATAGTAGAGGAGAGGATTAGAATGCTTACGACCTCCACCAAGAGCACTCAAGGCTAATGGGGGAGAAAATGAGAGGACTCAAGCCTCTGCTACAATGGTGTTGTTCCACACTTTCTCTATTAAGTTGATGGATTGATGTAGTTGCTTCTATGGATTGTAAAGTGTTGCTTGAATGCTAGAAGGCTTGGAGAGTGATCAAGTTTAGTGCTTAGAGGATGAAATGAAAGGAGTGAATTCGAAGGAGGAATGAAGAAAAAAACCATATTCAGGTTGGTCGGCCGAAGAGGGCATTACAATTCAAACCCCAATGGGAAGTGTAATGCCTTTGTAGGCTCTAGACACAAGAATATTCTAGGGACATAAGCGCGCCACACGAGCATCCCCGATAGTTGTTCCTCTGCCAATGCACAAAAAAGACGGCAAGTGGAATGAAGGTAGTGGGCTTATGTGGAATTTCACCTTCAGATTTGGTTTTCGAAGGTGAGGATGTGTAAAAGGGGAATTTTTGTAAGGGGTGAAAATTCGATCGTATACAATACTATGTACTTTAGTCTTTAGGAATAGCTACTTAAATTAAAATAATTTTCGTGGCTCCATTCTTGGAAATCCTTTTTTATTTGATCAATATAAAAATGTGGATTTTAAAACTAATAGTAATTATCAACATATATTTCTGATCATAAGTGAGCAAAATTTATTGTGACTTATTAGTGGACATTGATAATGATTAAGGTAAAACAAGACATTTAATTCTCTCTTTTCAATACATCGAATTACCCTACCTTTCAATAGAATTTAATTCTCTCTTTTCAATGCATCGAATTACCCTACCTTTCATTTATTCAATTGATAATCTCAATCTTTTTGAAGAAAATGTGGTTGCAATATTGTGGGCGGTAGTGCAGATTAATGCCATATGAACATCTAGAGTGATTGATTGGATAACTTTATATTGAAAACTGTATGATGTATTGCAGAATATTAGATGATGATGTCAATAATATAGTGATCTAGTGAAACAAGATTTGTAATGATTTCATATCATTTGAGTGGCACTAGCAATTTGACAATTGACAGCTTGTTAGATTAAGGTACAGTTTGCATGTAGCCAGACGTCAATCAAATTAAAAAATTTAATTGTAAATGTAAGGCTTAAGTTACACAAATCAATTAAGTTAGTTTTTTGGTTTGCATGAATTGAAATTATGATTATACCCAACATTACACATGACATGTGTGAGGTGTACATAGGGATCAGGCTAGTAGTGGCTCTATTGGCCCATAAATAAGGATAGTGAGCACAACTAAAATCATTGGTTGAAGGCTAAAGGTTTTATTATTAAGTGCAATGTTCAAAATTATCATAAGGTTTTCATTTTGTAGTGTTAATAAGGATGTAGGAAGAAGGTGATGTGGTATTATTGGAGATACTCTAAATTCTTTTGCCTCATGTGATGTAGTTATAGAGTAAAAGACCAATTTCCTTCATGTTCAAAATGGGTGGAATTGGAAAGAAGTTGATCTGGTTCCCTTAACTTTTGAGGTAGGTTTTTAACTAGGATGAGGAGCTCTGATGGAGATAAGTGCTATTCCAGTGCATGAAGGCTACATGCAAAATATAGGAGAAATTTTACTACCCCTCATCTTCTTCATGACTCTAATTCTCAAAGGGGATAATTACATTTTGTATCTTCACTGATCCCCTTTCCCCAACATGGTTCTAGGAAAGCCCCATGCATTTACTTTGAGAGTGCATGGTTTCCCAAACAAGTCTCATGCATTTATTTTTAGAGTGCATCATTGATTGGGCAAGTTCCATAAATTTATTTTCAAAGTGCATGGTTGACCCGACAAGTCCCATCACCATGCATTTATTTTCAGAGTGACATTTGTATTACATTGCCACCAACGATCTAGAAGAAGCTTAGTGCTTACATTTGTATTTTTATTATGTAAAGTAACATATGTTTTTTATACAAAACAAGAGCTTGGTTCTTGCATGCTCCACTCATCTTTAAAAAGATATGTAATAATGTGACATTGTAATTTAGTTGTAATAAAATAAATGATCGTGTTATTCTTCATTATTCATTTATAGTAAAGAATTATTTTTTGAGTTCAGTGTCTATGAATCTATTCAAATAAATTTTTTTTCCATTAAGAAATTAAGTATTATCTATTTATGAAATAATTTCATGCAGATTTAAAACATAAAGCAATATAAATGAAAAAAGAAAGTTGTCATCAAATTGACAAAAATATTATAAACACTGAAAGTTGTCACTCTTGTTAGGGTTTATTGAAATGTTATTGATTTCTATTTTTTCGTTGACCTTCTCCCCTAGTTTTTGGTATCATTATTCATTTTATTAAGTTCTTTACAACATTAATTTACTAGCCCCTTGGCATTGATTTCAATCCTAGCACACTAAAGATTAAAACAGCTTTAAAACACATGTTTATTGTTTATATCATAAATTGCTCAACCATTCGATAAAAATTTGATGTATGGTTGTAGTTGCATTCTGGAATGAAATGCATAGAGTGCTAGGCTTGCAAACTTAAACCTCTAGAATCACCCTATAACTGTTAGATTTATAAAGATCAATGGTTTAGAATTTTCTGTCAATGTAGGACAACCATGTACTAATTGTGTAGTCTAAAAGAAACATGTTGACATTTCAATGTTTCATTCAATTTAATTTGTTGTTGATATCCCCTAGTTCTTGGTTCCTGGTATCATTATTCATTTTATTAATTCCTTTGCAACGTTAAGTTACCGAACCCTTTAAACAACATGTTTATTGTTTATATCATAAATTACTCAAATTTCAACCATTCGATGAACATTTGATGGATGGTTGTAGTTGTATTCTAGAATGAAATGCACATAGCACTAGGATTGCAAAATTAAACCTCCAGAATCACCCTATAACCATTAGATTTACAAAGATCAACAATTTAGGATTTGTTGTCAATGCAAGACTAAATGGCTTGTTTTAAATGTTATCATCCATGTACTAATTCTGTAGTAAAAAAGAAAAATGTTGACATTTCATTCACTTTAATGTTCAAAAAAAGCACTTTCTACTGCTAAGTGATTTTATTTTTAAGTGAGAGGGTCAACACACGGGGAGATTTTAGTCTTTAGATTGCTCATTGCAGTGTACCACCTTGTTCTAGGTTCCACAGTTCCACTTCCAACAAAGCCATTCCAGTTTCCACAACTGTCAACATTAAATATTTTCAAGAGTCAAAATTTGGGTGAGTAAAAGAATTCCTACGACTATGTTTCATCGTTTAACGTTTCTTAAAATCTTATTTTGTCAAACTTTGAAGTTTGGGTTTAGGGTTGAGAGACTTAAGAATTAAGAAAAATTAAGGAGGACTAATAGGGAATTCAAAATTTCACATTGTATAAGCATGTCTACCACTGGTACTACTAGAGCAATGTCAGATAAAAGAATACTTTATGAAAAATTGCTTAAAATCCCATGTTTCACTGATGAATACCATGATATTTATGATCCTGAAATCTATGGTAGGCATACCTCAGAACTTATATTTTCATCTCAAAATAAGGTTGCAAATCAAATGCAAGTTAATGGTTATAGTGCACTGTGGGTAACTAGATTAGAGTGCATGATGTTACATGAAGTTTTCTCTTGCCCAAAATTTATCATGGTCTATGCCCAAAATTATGATGATAACAAAAGAGAAATTGTTAATAAAGATAGAAAAGAAGAATTGTTATCCATTAATGCAGAAGAACTTGGAAAAGTATTGGGGTTTACAACCAAATAATTTGGAAATGTCCACATTGACCTAGAAAAGATTGCTAGTGATTATGAAGTAGTGGAAGAAAGGGAGAATGTTTTCATAAATAAAATAGTTTTGGATACCAAAGAAGTTAGAAAAAAATTGAAAGGTGATCATAAGCCTCCTTATGATTTTAATATTTTTAAACCATGGGTTTAGGATACTATTTCCATGCTAGCATTTTTCCTCAGACATGATAGTAATTTTGAAGTGTTTGCAAGCCTCGTTGAAATGGTATATAATATCCATTATGGACCATATGTCAAATATAACTATATTGAGCACATTGTAGAATCTATGCATAATTGTTTTTTAATTATTAAAGGAGGTCCCACCAAGACATTTAGATTCACAACCTACTCGTGCTATTTTTTTGTACTCAAATTTAGAGGAATGTGTTGAGAAGTTGCTGATTTGGTATTGTTGTCATTGATGCCAAAACCTAGGATCCATAAGGTTGTGCTCCAGATGATATACATAAATGATTTATCCTATCGTATGTTATAATGTTGTGTAGTGTGGATACTCTCCTTGATCCGTTTATGGTAGTACTTCTTTTTGGGACATTTGTGGAAGACAATTAATGCAGAATAATGAAGAAAAATCTTTTGTTATCGGTTGTTGTGACTAAAGCTTATTCCAAGTATCCTTGCCATCTAGACATTCATGTAGCATGTTTTTGGTATCTTTAACTGCATTCCTCTGGTTGGTACTAAAATTGATGATGATTAATATTTGGTCTTGGTTGTGACATTCCCATTAGCTCCAGAATATATCTCATGTAATTCAAAGTTTGTCATCTTTTGGTAATAATGCTATATCTTATGTATGACCTATTTATGGGTCCCGTGGTAATGTGGTAAGAAGATCTTTATGTGTGATCTATCTTTTGGGTCCAGTGCTAGTTTGCCAAGCCTTATTGAATATTTCAAGGTTGTTCTTCAAGCCGACATGTTTTGCTAGGCCGACACATTTTGTTCTCTAGGTATGCATATATATATATATATATATAACACCTCTTTTGTACCGAATAATAAGTGTGGTGTGTGACAATAGTGATAAGGGTGTAAAGGATTGTGTGACAAGATATAGAGAAGGAAGTGGAGGTAGGTGTCAAGTAGAAGGAAGGTTGGTAGAAGATTCTTAACTAGATTTATTACAAAAAATATTGAATCTTAATTGAAACTAACTTCATGAATATGTAGATGCAACTTCATTAGTTCATGTTTTTTCTATTTTGTAATCAAATATTTTTGTATTAATCAGGAAGTGAGCCCATTGACAATGAGCCTTACCTACAGTGAGCATTTTGATAGTGATCCCTTGTAAAAATCATCTTAACCGGTGTCACCTTAATAGGTGTTTTATAATTGAGAATTAGCATTCTCTGTGGTTTTTCCCATCTTGGGTTTCCACGTAAATTTTGGTGTTATTGTGCATGGTGTTGTTGTGTACTTTCATGTTCATACATGTTTTAATTATTATCTGATTGATTTAAGATTTCTCTGGATTAATTAAAGAAAGGAAAAGAGTTTTGGGATAAATAATTCACCCCCCTCTTAGTTATTTGGACTGTTCAATAGAATGTTTCAGATCAACAAGCTTCAGATTCAGCCCTATAGCAATTCTCAAGAAAATCAAATGGCTCTAGTATATGATTGGACCACTGAGATAAGGATGCATTATTCTCAAAGGAAGTACAATCATGTTGTAGAGTACTTTTTGCCTACATTGCATAAAGCAATTAAAAATACTATAATGCCTAGATTTCCTATGTCATGTAGAAATTGCATTCAACTAGGAAATGAAATACAATTTGTTGATTGGTACTTAATGGAAGAATATATTGTGCTAATATTTTATGGATAAGGAGTAGAGCCATACAAACTTCCAATACATGCGACATAAAGGGTTTTTGCATTGGAATATGTAAGGTAGATGAAGAGCACTGATGAACTACACTTTGTCAATCAGGGGAAGAAGACCTTATTTCCTTCTTTACCTTTTTCATGTGGAGGGATCACATTCGAGAGAAAATCATTTAAGGTGGCACATGATCTTTTGATTTTTTTTTTTTTTTTTTATGTTGTCTGTCACTGGAAGTATGATCCATGTGGTACCATTAAAGAAATGCTTGTGGCCAATAAGAATGTTGCAAGTATAATTCAATATCAAAGTAAACCCTTGCTTGAAAACTTGAGAAAAAAGGAATCTTGGGATGAGGTCAAAATAGAAATGGAGAAAAGTTTTGTTGAGAAGGGTATTTCTTTTGAACAATTGTTAGCATAAATTATGGCATTGCATCGAAATAAAATTAGGAGACCTTACAACATTTTTTATGAAAAAAGTGATAAACCATCTAGTAGAGTAAAAGTACCAGATTCTCTAGATAAGGAAGTTATAGATAAAAATTGGTCACAATAAAAAATTGCTGCCTTTTGGTCTATGAGGAAGGAGCTAGGTGATCCAAGAGATCTTGCAAAGTATGGAGATAATGAAGAAGATCACGAGTTTAACAAATTGTGGAATATAGAGCATCCCGATAAACATGAAGATAAAGAAACTGATGATGAATCTAATGATGATAGGGAAGAACAAAGCCATGTCAATTTCAAACTTGGTTTAAGTGAGGCCACAAAAGAAAAATATACTTCAGGAGAAACCATAGCTTAAAAATTGGGTTATGAAGGTGGTCCTTTGGGGTCCCGAAGACAAGGCCCTTGCAAGGTAACAAATGTAGAGCGTATAACACTAGTTGATAAATTTGGCCTTGGTCTTGGAGGTGAAAAAGTAGACCAAGGGCATACAATTCAATTTGTTAGAGCTTCAAATCCTTATCCTCATGGTTAGATACAATCACAACTAGGACATTCCCATGGTAGGGAGCTTAGTGTAACTAGCACTGCCACTAGTGGAAATGGTATGGGTAGTAGTACTAGTAGTGGTCAACATTGCTACAACAACAAATTACACACAATAGGACAACAATACAAGATACCACACAAACACCAGGTGATCAAGGCATATAGAAGAGGCAAAGGATTTTGACAAGTCCAAGTCACACTACCAATGGATCCACCGCAAAGGAGTTATTTCTAGACACTCCCTCATTTCCAATTAGTGTGTCTATGACATCATTAGCAACTGCAAGTACTCATATTCCTTCACCTTTCAAGCATTCCATTGTTCCTATGTCCACAAGTTTTGATTATATTGAAGAGTTTAAAAAGAAATTAGACTTGTATAAAAAAGAAAAGAAGTAAATGATAAAGAGTTCATCTACTATAACTTCAGAGCCTGCAATAACCATGGTATTACCCAAATTTGACAAAAATAAAGAAATTATGAAGTATACAATTGTTGTTCCCATAGTTCAAAACAAATTGGCAACTCAAATGGATCGATCTAAATTCCAGGTGAGAAATTTTCAATTGGGATTTTTTGGACTAAAAAATAATGACAAAATTAATGTATCAAAGGAGAACAATGAATTGGTGTACACATCATTGCTAAAGAAAGATAGAGAGAAAAAAATGTTGCAGACTCAAATAGAAAAGTTACAAGAAAACCTAGCAAATGAGAAAGCAAAGAGGAAAGAAGCAGATAACAAGAGCATCGAATTAGAAAAAAGAATAAAAAAATCTACCTCTACATCAACAAGAAAAGAGGATAAAAAAAATGAGAGAGAAGTGAATGAATTGAATCAAAGGCTAGATGAGAGAAACAAGAAATATGATGAGAAAAAATACACTAGAAAAATTAAGACTAAGCATTGTGAATGGAAATGCATAGTGGGAACAAAAAATGGAGAAAGAGAAAAAGAAATGGAAGATTGGAGGCAAAGCTAATTGAAGCAAAAAATGAAATTAACTCTTGTCAAAATAAGTTATCTACATTTTGTAGAGAAAAAACGAGGCATATGAAACAAAAGATCTAGGATGAAATAATGTAGAGGATTGATCATTTGTGTGACATGTTTCAATTGATTGATGCTATTAGAATACATTATAAGAAGCTCAAAAAATATTTAGTGGAAAAAAAAAGTGTTGACATTAGAGAAATCTTCAAATCAAGTTCAACAAACGTTCTACAAAGCCAGCGACAATGATTTAAAATCAAAAGGGATTAATAATCAGTTTGCTACCTCAATGACATTGCCATCTATCATTAAAAAGTGTTTGAGAATGCGTGAAACAAAGGAATGTTTGTATTTGGATACAAACAAGATGAAGAAAGTGGATGAAAAGGTAAGGAACTTCATAGAGCTTGGTTTTCCAAAGGCTTTTGACACAAATGAGTGATTCATTGGATAGAATGATTTTAGAAAGAAGATGAAGGGTACACGGAAGATTGATTTGGACCAGTTTCCTCAGAACCCAGATGTGGTGAACTATTTGGATTCCATCAAACCATTTATAACCTTGAATGCAAATTTGACTGAAGAATTCAAGACAGTTTCCAATTTCAATCATGAAATGTTAAAAAATCTTTAAGTTAAACAACATCAGGTAGAACACATGACAATTCCACTAGCTGAACAATGGAAGTTGCTAGAAAAGGTGATACAATGATTTGATTTTTGATAATATGAGTTTCCAAGTTCCAACTCAACTCTATGCAAAGTTGTCTTTGAGAAATATTTTGCATTGCCAATTCTTCTATGTATTTCTTCATGTGAAAATCAATAAGAAAGCTCAAATTTAGTAATGTGTTGATGTTCAATTATCTATATTATTTATTTTATCATTTGAAGAAAAATTTTGGTACTAGTTTCAACTACTAGATACACATTAAATGATTGTTGATGTTCATTGTTGTATATGCTACTAATACTATTGTTAATATGTTATTAAGGATTGAGTTGAGTGATGAATCACTGAGTACATGTTCAAGTTTTAACACAATTAAAATATGAAATTATTAATAATATGTTAATTTATCCATACACATCTATGACTCCATTCGATCATTTTAATTAATTCTTTCAATTAAAATTTAAAGCAAAGACAAAATCATACATTCAACCAAAATTATTGAAGACCAATAGAATATTCCTTGATCATTCACTGCAAAACATATTTCACTTCAAAGCACAATGAAAATTAATGAAAGATCATTGACCAGGTTTTCATTAATAATTTATATGAAATATTATAGATGGAGAGACAATAGACTCGAAGATTTGCATTGATCATTCATACATTCATGAAAACCATATAATTTACAAAACTTATTTGCTTGACTAAAAAACCTAACATATAGTCTCAAAACATATTTTCTCTCTATTGTACCTTTGCATTTTCAGATCTAGAAGTAAAAAAGCGACCCGCACCAATGGTCTGAAATTCCCTTTTATAAGAAATAAGGGAGCAAAACAAGCTTCAGGCCAAAGGTACACTTGTCACATTTTCATTTGACAACTCATATTGGCCACTCCATGAGGAATGGTTACCACAAACTGAAAGAATATTCTCCATTGAGACAAAGGTCATTTTTCAGTCGATGGAGATTCTTGTGCCTTCCAAAAGATAGTTTGTTGAAGAGAATGATATTCAAACCATTGAAGCATCATTATTCCTTCCAAAAAAAGACAAAAATGCATGAAAAAAAGAAAGAACAATGTGGATCAATATCTAGATCAACATCTAGCACTAGTACAATTCACCAATAGTTAGATTTTAGCTATCACATCTTGAATTAGGGAGAAACATATCTTTTATACATTACAATTTCTAAGGCCAGAATTGTATTATACTTGACCATGTATATATGTTCTCCAAAATTGTTCCTACAAATCCCACTCATCAATGAATATATTCTTCCACAATTCATACTCTATATCAAAAGGCCAATTAAAACCCAAGAGTTCATCCATCCTCTTTCTATAAGGAGAATACTTAACCATTAGTGAATTGGCTTCTTTGTCAAATTCTTCTAGGAAACTAATGGTTAAAGATAAATTCTCAAGAGTATTCTTCAATAAATCAATATCAACACTCTCACATATGAGGGATGCTTGGGAAACAATATTCGTATCCACTTGATCTTTCAATGCCTATAGAGGTTTTACCTCATCATCTATGTGTTGAATATCGGACAAAAATACCAATTCTACCTCATCAATTTTTGACTTTAACTCTCTTATTTTTACTTCTAGAGGAGCAACATACCCTTGAAACCTTTTTTCCTTAATTTCATTAACAAATCTATATGTTGGGCCAGTCTTTGGTTATTTTTCCTTCTGGTGTGTAGACCCAAATGTGATGAGATTCAAATTGTCCACCCTGGGGATGCATCTGTCCATGATTGGAGTAGCTAAATCCTTGTTAGAGCTCTGAGACAACTTAATTTATTGCAACATTAGAGAATAATTTGAATGAATATTTTTCAACTACCATGAATCTTCTTATTCATATGCCCTAGAACTGTATAAACAATATTTGAATTATTTTCATACATTATGTCCTGAACCTATGACAATAGTTTCTTATATACTTCAATTTGCATAAACAATTGTTAGTTTGTGGGCTTATTTGATGGAGCTGCACCTGATGTTCTTGGATCCTCAATTGCTATTGGTTCTTGGCCAAAATTGTATGGCATTATTGCTAATGATTTCTTAGGTGGAGGAGGATATTGGGGATGTGCAATATAACTTGAAGTTGATGGGCCCTGGGTATTCAATGTTTCTATCTGTTGCTTGAACAAGGCCAACTTTGTTTCCAACTCAACCACATTTTTTTGACTCTTATTGTATTCATCAATAATATCATATAAATTTGTTCCCTCAGCCTTTTTCTAGTTGAGGGTTTCAATTGGTCAAGGATATCTTGGGAAACAAGTCTTGACATAGTTTTAGAACTAAAAACTTGATCCTTGGCAACCATTGGTAATAGATAGGTTCTAATTAATCTATGGTTTTGGCATTGGAGAGATTCAAGACCTAACCATTTTGTTTAAAACCTAAGGCATGACTTGAAAGTAAAAAATTCAATAGTTTTAAACGAATATCAAACCCTATAGGATGCTTAAACCACTATAAAACAACTCAATGACATGCAAAATAATTTGATAGCAAGATATAGAAAATATATACCCTAATCTGAGGAAATTTAAAGAAAACAAATATAATGGATTTTTTTTTCACTTATGGCTTTTACGCTTGAAGAAAACCCTAATTATGATCACCTTGAACTCTAGAACGCTCGCTTCAATCTCTTGGGTGCTTTAAAACTTGTTTGCAATCTTGAATTATGTGAAAAAGCAATCTTTTATTTGCCTTAGGATCATATTTGGGTAGCTCTACATGTCATTTCCACCATTATTGCTCGCTTGCACGAAGCAGAATGGCTCCCATAACAAAATATTTGATTTTGAATGTCAACCATTGATCGCTTCATGAGATGGACCGTTGGATGACTCAGATTGAGTAAAAAATGTTTGAATTCCTATAGCCTTCACTCACCTATCTTGTGCCAATAATATTTTTCCACTTGGAGTTCTGACTCGTTTATTCTACGAGTTCCACCTTCTTTTCAAGTGACAAGAGAATCCACATGTTGATTGCCCGCTAGCCCTACTTCTTTTCATAAAACTTTATTTTATTCATATGAGGCTGGTGGGGAATGGTTGAGATTTAATCTCAACAATGCATCTCAATTGTTCATTCAGAACCTATGGTGCTGGATATGTAAGTGGAGATTGGGCCCCATACCTGCAATAATACATGTGTCTTCAGCTCACTAACCCCATTGTTTGTTAGAAAACATTATTTTAATCCTGCAGGGGCATCGAGGAATGGCTAGGATCAAATCCTTAGATCCAATTATCAAAAAATATTAACCATTGGTTTGAACACCTTTAGTCATCGGTGCCTTTGAGTAGTGGTAGGACCCACCAAAAGAGTGTCTAGGTGTCACCTTCCTACTATCTTGTTGGCTCCTTAATTTGATTAATTTAATCTCGCGAGATGGAGGATAACCAATAGAAAGTAGTCAATGGGACCCGCCAAGTACAACAAAGGATTTTAATAAGCACACACACTTATTACATGACTTAAAATGAGCTGCCTGCCTAGGTTTATAACATGAATGATATTGAGTGAATATAAAAACCCAAACTTAAGGAAACAACAAGAATTATAGAATTTTATGACCCACATAAGACAAGACAATATTTATAAGGATTCTATGAGTATCAACTGGGAACACTAGGCTCAAGGGGTTGGTGATTAAACAAACGCAAAGGAATAAGATATGACTTAAGAGATCGGGAATGGGTAAAACCCAATCAAATTTGAATTAAATATTATTAGAATGTAGGTAAAAGGAAAAGACACTATAATATCTTTAATTTTGAATATAATATCGAACTATCTTGCTCTGTAGTATTGTATTCACTATCATCTGACTCAAAATAATCAACAGTTATTTATAAGTTATGGATGTTGAACTGTTATCTTCTATTCAAGGAATGGATTAATATTCCTTTTAGTTATTTATCAAATATTGTGTGAATGGAAATGCAATAGGAATTTATAAGTAGTGTGATAAGTGTTGTTTTTAAAAATGATGCAGAATCACATTTCGAATTCAATACCATGGAATACAATATAAAATATAAAATATCATAATTTCATGAGATACAATATAAAATATCATCAACTATAGTTTGGAATAGTGGAAACCGATTCAAGAAGTGAGGTATAAATACCTCAAAGTTGCTAATTCATTTCCATTTCCCAAATGGAGTCAAGGTCCTAAAATTGATCTTCATCTTCATTTTCTTTGGCATGTGTCTCAAATTCAACATTCATTGTGTCACTGTCATTTGTCCCACTACCACTGCCAGTGCCACCAGTACCAATGTTTGCAATTGGAGTGATGCACAACCCGGTCCCTCTTCTTTCAAATGTGGACCTCCAGATTGCGAGTGCCCTTTCAAAAAGATTTTTTTTGACATTATATGCAATTCCTTTCATCCTCAAGAAATTTTCCAAATTCTTGTCTATTTTTTTTCTTAACTTTGATTTCAAAAATGCCAATGAATTGAAAACTCTCTCATCCTCCACCAACCGGAATATCATTGTTTGACATAAATCAACAAGTTTGAAATATTTTGATATCATACCATGCAATATTTCACTCTAAACTAAGTTTGTCCAAAAATTTGTTATTGATCCCAGTTCAAAGGCCTTATCCATTCCCATGGAATCATACTATTCCCTCATAGCTATTGAAAAAATATTACATTTTTGTCTAAGCTTAGCTTCATTTAAAATTCATTCTATTGTCTGCTCATTGTATGTTACACTTTTCAAAAATTGTTCGATCAAGATTTTTACTTTATCTTGAAAATATTTTGGGTTATCTCGGTTTACCCAAAATTGAGCATACATAATACCCATGGCTTCAAGTATTTCATGTCAAGGGAATCTTTCACGAATCTTTGAGGAAAGAGATTTTGTAATTTCCTTCAAATTATCACTAACAAATTTAAAAATGCCATTAAAATATTCCTCATTAACAACTACTTCTCTGCTAGAGCACCTAGCTGTCTTACAATGGTACATTGGTATCTCATATCCACGTACATAGATACATAAGTTCCTGCTTGCATTAAACTATAAATAATTATCAGGATTATTCAAATCAGTAATTTTTTTCCACATGAAATAACTTGGGCTTTCTTGTGTTAGATCTAGATATAGATGATTGAGGGAAAAGCACATATGTTTACGTAGTTTGGAATATTCATAAATATACATAATTTTGTCTTGGGCTTTCCTCATAATATTTTTCATTACATCTAGCATGGGGAGAAGAATAGCTAAATTCAAGAGTGTCTCTATATCACTTAAGCTATGTAATAGGTCAAGAGATTTTTCGATTGTGTTGCGATGGTCACACATTAATCCACTCAAGGATTGATATTTTGAAAGAAATCGTTGTGCTAGTCCATGTAGGGAGATCCATCTGGTATCAACATCCTTGATAAGGTTATTTTTTGGTGTTATTCCCTCTGCAAAATTTTGAAATTCTATGAAACATTTGGGACTTCGGTAGAAGTATGCATAGATCTCATGGACTAGATTTTCAAATTTTGATACTGTAGGAAACTTGCTTACAATTTTGAATGCTAAATTCATTATGTGGGCCATGTAGTGAATTCCAAGAATGTATGGTGCACAAGTAGTTTGTAACTTTGTGCAAACATCACTCCTTTGACCTTGCATCACTACAACTCCATCAACTCCTACACACACCAAATTTTTGGCAATTGTCAACTCATCCATACCTAAAATTTCATTCAAAGACTTCTTGAGTAGTTGAAATAGATTTTGCGATGTTGAAATGTCCTTCATTTTATGAACATGGAGAAGATGAGCTTGGTGAACATTCTGTTCTACAATATACAAATGCATACAGACCCAAGAAGTATTGTCTACCACAATAACTTCATCTAAAGATAATGTAATGAAGTTTGAATCTTTTACGTTCTCCTTTAAATCTTCCTTTTCCATTGCAACAAGACAGTTTGCCCATTCCCATACAATTTTTATTGACCAATTGGAGAAGGGAAAGTGAGGAACATCCAAAAAAGATAATAAATTAGAATATTCTGGGTAGTCTATCATAGGATGCCCTTTGGAAAAAATATGAAAAACAACACTCTTCTAAATAGTTTTTGACATATTTTCTCCTTCCATTGCTTTTCCAAATTGAGCCTCAAGTGTACCTTGACATGCATAAAGCTTCAAGATTATTTAATTATGCTCTTCATATTCCATGACATACTTAACATGAAGACATTCTTCCTTTGATTTCCATCGTACGACTGATTGTTCCTTTCCATCTATGATTTGTTTTTCATAAACTTTAGTGATATGCTTTTCTATAGTGTCAAGCTTTAGCTGCAAATTCGTGTCTCTTCTACATTTCCAACTACAAATCATATGCATGTATTTTGTTGCACTTTCAACATTGTTTTCTTTCCCCACTGGTACAATGAATCGATACTTTGACAACCAACAAAGTTGAAAATTCCTTGTCATTTCCCACTCACACCCCATTTTTTATTTTCCTTTTCTTTTCTTGCTACCAACATCATCTTGATCCAAGTCAATTATCTCATTCTGGCTAACTAGGGTATCCCTTGGAGCATCTTCTGTAGTATTGCCATCCTCATTTGATACATTTAACTCAATGACAATCTCACCTTGAACTTCCGGTGGTGGTGAGGTATTGTGAATGACTTCTTCATTAATATTTGGTGGAAGAAATGATGATGTAGCTCAATCTTGATCTGATGGATCAAAAGCATTATCAATTCCAATGTAAGATTACATGGTACCCCTATGTTTTGGGAATTTTTATGGCCTCCCAGTACCGTCACCACCTTGAGGAGTCTTACCCTTGCTTCTTGACATATTGAACTCTCACTTTGAATAAAACATAGAAAAAACTTTCTTATTTAAGAAGGACAAATAATATAGATCCCATTCCCTACTCAATATCATCTTTAAGATTAAAACAAGAATGGAAAAGAGATAAAGAAATCTTATAACTAATAATATTATGAAGAAATGACCACTCACCTTTAAGTCTATGTTTTCATCTTTCATTGACTTCAAATCAAGAACCTCATAACTGAACAAAATATGTAAGAATAAATGACATTTTCGATTATATTTATATCAATCCATATTTGGTGAATTTCGTGGGATTTTTAAATGGTATATTAAAAAGCATGCTTATACAATGATACATTGTAATTTTCAAGGTGAAATGTGTCCTCAAATATATATATTTTTTAATGTTATTGGTGAAATAGGTCCTCATAAGCAACTATTTATAAATTTTAATTGGTGAAATGGGTCTTCACAAGTAACTATTTGTAAATTTTAATTGGTAAAATGGGTCTTGATATAATGTTGTTTTAATAGTATTGGTGAATATGTAGGTGTTTTATTGCATTATTTTGGGATTCCAAACAAAAATATTAATCATTCCATTTGAAACGGGTAGTTCGTTATGGAAAATCTATTGCTTAAATATGCCTCATAAAAAAAATCATTGGCGAATGGACATGCATTGGACCGATTATTTGTAAAATCTGGGCGATTTGGACACCCTGTTAGGTGCGATTAATTTTCCAATTTTGACTTGGCCGATTTCTAGAATTTTCCAATTGGTGAAGATTCGCCACTAAATTTTTCCCTAGTTCTTATGTGGCATAAAGAAACAATGGTGACCTCTCTCACATTGAAATAAATCTTGGGATAGCTTTGTAATGTTTACAGGTTTTCATAAAGAATTAGTGGCATTGGAATTTAAAATTTTTCATGAAGAAAGAATGGTGTTCTTTCTCACATGGAAATCAAATAACAAGAATATTTGAGCTGGAAAAGTGGGCATTGAACTTGAAAAAGAATTTTTAAATGCTTATTGTAATAGTCTAGGGCATCCATTTGTTCCTTTCATTTTCTATTTTAGACGAAAACATTACTTTGGGCTTAGATTTAACCATTTATTTAATCTTTTCAAGTTGGTTAAAATTGAACATACAAACATACTAGACATTGCTATGTGGGATAAAATTAAACAAGGAAAACTCACACTTAGTTTTTAGTGCTTAAAATTAACTCACATTTAGTTTGAGGATTAAAAAGAACTTGTGCCTTCTTTTTTTTATGGTTTTAAACTTGTCTAAGGTGTGTATGCTCTTCTCTCACACCATTTAGTGATATCAAGAATAAAAAACATCTTAACATTTGTATAACCACCCAAATATTTTAATTTGGATCTAAAATGAATCCCATGCTAGTGTGAGGGAAAGGCATTGTGTGTGCTCCCTCCTTGCGCTTCACGTGATCTAGGAGGTCAAACTACAAATGTACTTCCTTTCTTTTGTATATCTTTAGAAGGTCTACCACCCTGCTTCAAAAAGTGGGAATGACCCAAGCAATAACAAGCTAAAGTAAAGCTCTTTCAATCGCTATATAAAAATGTGTTTGTGATGAAAGCCATAAGCAACAAGTGTGGATGTGTCATACTAACAAGTGTCACCCTTAGTATTCATGTGATATGTCAAAATCTCTTCTTAGGAAGAGACTAAGAGGCCTCTTGATTGAAATAATCTTGAGCTAATATTTTCGCATGTATGACTACCTTGAACAAAAGCCCTTACTACAAACCATTGTTTTAGTGACCAAAAAACCTTTATGCTTGTTGGTGCAGGGATGGTCATTCCAAAGCCGCCCCACATTTTACTATTCAAAGTTGAAATAGGAAAATCCTTAGGATCTTCGGATCTTCAAGATTTTGAGATTTGATGGTGCCAAGAAGTGTGTGCCGTGAAGGGGAGCCAATGTTGCCAAATCTCTAGTTGTTTGCTTCGTCTTAGTGTTTGGAGAAATTTGAGTGGGGACTTTAGAGATTAGTATCTTTTTAGGATAGGATTGTGCATTTTTCAATTCATTTAAACACATTTCTTGGATCTCAAACTTTGAAACAAACATTTAAAAAATCATCAAAATTTCAAACCCTTTGGAAAGATTGAATATCCTTGAAGAGTCCAATTATTACTGCTTGTCCCTAGATGAATTTTATCCTTAGAGGCTTCTAAATACTTGGATCATATGTCAATTTGATCTCTCCAAAGTCAAGCTAGGGAAACTATGGCCTAGAATCTTTGATTTTCACATAATGGAACTTGTGGAATGAAAAGGAGCTAAGACATAGACATTTAGTTCGGAATTTAAAAAAGATGATTTGATGTGGTAAAAATAATCCATTTAATCAAGATAAAAAGACAATTTAACCCCACATATGTGTTTGTCTTCATGATTTCCTACAAAGGAAATTTCTACATGTCATCACTTTAAAGTTAGGTGTCATACTAAAAAATATATAAGAAGATACATTAGAAGACATAACCTAAGACAATACTGTAAAATAAGCAAAAAGGTAATAATTTTTTATAGACATTCCATTGAACAACCTAGACATGTATGCTCAGTATGAATCCCTCATTTGAAGTCAAACATTGGTCTTTTGGATTTGAACACTTTTTAGGGAATATCATGTTTGTCAACACCTTGGTCTTGCAAATGAAGTTCTTCTAGGGTCATCTAGGATCAAAACCAACACTTCCATTTATCACAACATTTATTAAAACCCATCTCACAAACCACTTTTTAACTTTGGAAAAATCATCTACGCTAGACTTGTGGTAAATCCTTAGATCAAAATCAAAATAATTTTATTTGGCTAGGTGTGTGGGAATGAATCCTTTCTCACACATTTAGTTAAATTAGCACCCATTTTGAAAAATTTCACCCCAATATCACATATCTAAAATCTTGGGATCTAGAAGTTATCAAACCAAACAAAATCACAAGTCCTAAGGTCTAGTATTGATCCAAAGTTCTCAATTTTTCAAACATCCACACCATTAACCTTTCATTTATAACATCATCATCATTTGATCCTTGTAACATCCTAGAATTTATTTTTGTACCTAAATTTTAGATCAACCAAAGGAGTTAGAGGTTCACCTCCCATATTCCTAAAAGTTGATCCTAATTTTATGGACCAAACAAGGTCACAACACAAGAATATCTTGGAGAAAAACAACGAAACATCAACCTCAAGCAATTTAAGTCAAAAAAAATTCTACCCTAGGGTATCTATCAACCCTCCACTTAATCCCCCTCAACTACCTCAAGATCCTCAAGATCCTCAAGAGGGAGGTTTCCAAGTGGAGGATGTCACGAATAACTTCAAGGAGATATCCCAAGATGAAATACTTGAACTAGCTCAAAATATCGAAACTCACAAACTTGTCAACATAGTCATGATAATAAATAACACCCAATACATGTTGGCATTGGAAAAATAAGGGGCTAAAATCCCTTTAGATTTTGATGTGAACACTATTGTTGAACAACCTTTGGGAAAACTAACACAAAAATCATTTAAACCTTCATTTCTAGGAATAAACCAACCAATCAATCAACCATCATCATCTCATGCCCCAAGTCAACCAATGATAACAAAAGGAAGTTCACTACTCCAAGCCCTTCAAGGGAATCCACTTGTCAACAACCAAAATTTGGAAGCCAACACAGTATTGGGAATGCCAAACATCGTCCCACAAGACCCTAAGCAACCATATGTGCCACTCATCTTCCACAATAGAAATAATTCATCCACTTTTAATGCTACCCCCACATATTCCATTGATACACAAGGCTACAATCCCAACATCTCACAAGGACAAGTGGATGTATTTCAAAAAGTGGGTACTTTCAATGGTTCATCCTCACTTCCACAAGGAAACATATCACAATCATAGCCACCATTCCCTATATTGACATCATCATCTACACCAATTCAAGGTATAGAGAAAATCCCTTCATTAAACACATCAATCCAAAACCAATCAAATAAATTCAACCCTCCAAGAACAAATAAAATCAACACACCTATCATACCAAATCCTCCAAACATGCCACTAATATCGAAACACCAAGTGGCATCAACCCAAATTTTTCAACCAATCATCACATCATCTACCAAACCTCAAACATCCCAAAACATAGTCTTCCAATGATGAAGCATATCAACCTTACCATCTACCACAAAACCCATTGTCATCACTCAACAAACACGTCAACAACCACCCCAACAACCTCTCATCACATCATCTCACACCATCCCATAAAATCCCCCACCTCCACCTCCAAATCCAAATACGGAAAATAAATATAGTATCACATTACAAGCAACACAACAAGCTTACCAAAAGGCCTTGCAGAAATTTCAAGGACAACAAGCTCAAGCCCAAGCTCAAGTTAAAGCCCAATCACAAGCACAAGCACAAGTTGTGCTACAACAACAACAAGCCACACAACAGGCACAACAAAAAGAACAAGCCCAAACACAAGCTCAAGATCAAGCTCAAGCCCAAGCACAAGATCAATACCAAGCACAACAAGGATAAGAACAAGCCTTATTACAACAACAATCCTATCAAAAAACCTTACAAAAACATGCATGACAAGCGTTGATAGCACAACAACAAAAAAAAACACAACAACATGCCCAACAATAGGCACTATTAGCACAACAATAACAACAAAAAACCCAACGACAAGAATTTTTTGCACAACAACACTAGAAGGCATAGAAACAAGCGTTGCTCACTCAAAAACGATTCCAACAACCTTTCACAAACATGCAAAAAAATGCCTTGAACCTTAACACGCAAGCCACCCCATCCTTCACCCAACAAAATGATCTTTCCACATAGGTCAAGTTTCTCTCACAAAAAATATAGGACATGTAATCAGGAAAGACCAATGAATCACACACAGAAGGAAATTTATGCCCCTATCCGTTTGATAGAAGCATTTCTATGGTTCCATTCTCACTAGGCTTCGAAATACCAAAATTCGACAAATACCGAGGAAACAAAAATCTTGAGGATCACAACAGAGAATTCCATGTCCATTGTATGGAAGTATCATATGATGATTCTTATTTTATGCAAATATTCCCTCGAAGCTTGGCTAGTCTAGCAATGGAATGGTTCTCTCGCTTACCTCCTAGAATCAAGAAGTTCCAATAAATCATGGATTTGTTCATAGAAAACTACTCATTTAACTTAGGAATGGAAGTGAGCCTAGAGGAATTATCCAGCCTCAAAAAAGCTAAGGGAGATACATTTGTTGCTTTCTTACAATGATGGATATCTAGAGCCAACAAAATAAAGTCGTCCATTCCAAAAGAACAACAAATTGGAACCATTATCTCTGACCTCAAAGGGGAGTTGTCCTTCCATTTGAAAATACAATGCATCACCACATATGACCAACTGATTCCCAAGGCTCTCAACATTGAAAGGGCCCTCATGGAACAATGGCACACCCCCATCTACCATGACAATGGACCATCAAAAAGCTACAATGAAAATCCTCACACCTGGGCCAAGTATAAAAACAGTACCAAGAATGGTGTTGTTGATTCCAAAGTTATTATCAGTGCCCCAAGGAAAAAATATGCAACAACCAACCTACCCACAACAAAAAACCACACACATAAATCCATCACAACAACAACCAAATAATCAAATGGTAAAAAATGTGAACACTCATGGGTGACCACCCCCAAGGAACAAATATCCACTGAAATGGAAGTATACACCATTAGGGGAACCCATTGAGTCTGTTATGAAATAGCTAGTGCAAGCAAAACTCATCACCCTCCCCGTTTATAAAAAATTAGCAAGAACCTCAAGTGAAACCCCCATGGTATAATGAGAATGACCTTTGTGATTTCCATAAAATCAAGGGACACACAACAACTAGCTGTATGAGGTTAAAAAATCTTATCCAAGACCTCATCAACGAAAAATTTATAATGATTGAACAACCACAAGGAAACCAAGATCTCAAGATATACATGAATCCGATGCTAGATCACAATAAGGGGAATACCAAAGGTAAATGAAAGAAGTACAAAAATATAAAACACATCTATGACCATGTTGTAGCATCATTAGATGAGTTTGTAATGGTCATCAACATCACATGGCCTAGAGAAGAGGGTGGAGTCACCACACGTAGTGGAAAAATTACTATCTCGAGACATTCACCACCACCTAGGGCCCCACTTGCCAATCTGAAATCTAACCCTAGTAGCTACAACATCTTGGAACAATTGAAAAATACCCTTTCCCAAATATCCATCATGGAGTTGCTTAATATATCACCTTCACATAGGGGTATTCTAGAGAAGACCTTGTCCACATCCTCCATTCCCAGGAATATTGATGCAGACCAATTTCAATCTATGGTTAGAAACATTACTACACTGCATCTCCTTACATTTTCTGAGCATGATATCCCAACCCAACCATCACATAACCACACACTCCACCTTGAGGTTTTGATCCATAAGAATAAAGTTAAACAGGTCCTAGTGGAGGGGGTACAGGCTTAAATATTTATACCTTGAAACCAGTAAAAAACCTAGGCTTATTTGAGGATGTTATCAAAAAAAGAAAGGGGATAACTGTCAAGGCTTATGATGATCAAGAGTGGGTGTCCCAAGGCACCATCCAACTCCCAATTCAAGTGGGGCTAGCCATAATGGAAACCACTTGCTAGGTCCTTGATATTGAGATTCCCTACAATATTCTCCTAGGGCATCCATGGATCCATGGGATGCAAGTTGTCGCATATAAATTCCACTAATGTATAAATTTCCCTTACCAAAATCAAGAATTAACGATCCATGGCAAACCTGAACCTTTTTATTGCTACAAAATCTGGAAGCCAAATACTATAAAATCCCACAAGTTCCCAAGAATGATGATGGAATTACATCCTCCTATGTTGACCCATCCACTTTAGCCTCCACTTCTAAGACAAAGACACCCATCATCCAAAATATCTCTGATATCAAAGCTATGATCAAAGAAAATAGTTGTGGAGATTATAACTTACAGAAGGGTGCATATGTATTAGGGGAGTTACCTCAATCTCCTAAGTCCTATGGATGACCGCAACCTAGTGATGATACATCCCAAATATTCACAACATCTCCCACCACTTTCAAAAAATGGGGGGATTTGAGCAAAGAGGTCATCAACAAAAAGGATGTATCAATCCTATTATACCAAGATGAAAGACCTGTGCCTATTCTTCCCATGGAGGAGGATGACAAAGTCTATAGTTAATTCTTGGCATGGGCTACAACAAGAATGAAAAGATAGAAAAAAATCACAATGACCTGCTAGAAGCTATCTTTCCTGAGAAGTGCCTTAAGAATATTTGCCTCAGATGTACCCCCAAGAAAATAACCATACCTGGCAAGGGTGGTATTGTTAAAATGGTCAAAGCTTCCCCATTGGTACCTATATCGCTTAGTATTCCCTTTGAGGATCCTATCTCTGACCTACCCATGCTATTTGAGGATTCCTCTCTTTTTATGATCACCTCGGTGACATTTGAGTGTAGTAACCAAGCCACCGAACTAAAGCTCATTTACCCCCAACTCATTGACTATGACTAACAAGGACCACCAATCTTAGATACATTCAAAAATGATGAGGCTCTCTCATAATTCATGGGACTAAGGGATAATCTACCATATGGAGATCACAAAGTAGGGTTTGACATAGAGCTGGATACACATGTGTATTATGGGGAAACAATTGGCTCTCTTAGTTGTAAAATTGAAAATCTAAGATTAATGTCTCAATCTATAAGTGAAAACCACATTGTGGTAGTTTCCAATCACAAAATAGTAAAAAGAAAGGATGTATCCAATGGTGAGAAACTCTCTGAGGCACTAAAGGATGAGGGATTCAATCTCTCCCTTAGTGCCATCCATCAAGATAAATCAACAATCCTAGCAGAGAAGTGCAACCTAGTGAACTTGGGAACTAAAGAGACCCCGCACATCACCTTCTATGCCGAGTCACTTTTGACTGAGGAGAAATAAAACCTAGCAAGATTTTTAATGGAAAGGAAAGTAAAATTTATGTGGACATATGCTGACATTCCAAGCCTTGATCCAGAGGTAGTGGTCCATCATATAGTAGTGTATCTTGAGGCAAAACTGGTGAGACAAAAATTGAGAAAGATGCATCCACAAATTGCCTTGTCAAATTTGAGCTATAGAAAATCCTTGATGCTGGCTTCATACGATCCATTGATTATCCAGAATGGGTTTCTAACCTTGTACTTGTTTCTAAGCCCACTGGGGGCATCTAAATCTGCACCAACTTTAGGGACCTGAATAAAGCATGTCCTAAGGATGATTTCCCCCTCCCCAACATTGATGTGATTGTAGATATGATTGCGGAGCATGAAATGATATCATTAATGGATGGATTTTTAGGATACAACTAGATTATGATTGCAAAGGACGACCAACATAAAATAACTTTCACATGTCCATGTGGCACCTACTGTTGGAATATGATGTCATTCAGGCTTAAAAATGTCAGAGCTACATATCAAAGGGCTATGAAGTTGATATTTCATGACATGATCCACAAGACTGTGGAAGACTATGTGGATGATATTCTTGCAAAATCAAGGAAACACCAATACCACATAGCAATAATGGGCCCAATCTTTGATAGATTGGAAGAATACAAGGTACAACTCAATCCCAAAAAATGTGTCTTTGGTGTAGCTTTAGGAAAAATCTTGGGATATATTGTGTCAATGAGAGGGATTGAGATTGATCCTACAAAATTCAAAGAAATCCTTGACATGGAAGCACCACAAACATTGAAACAACTAAGGGGTCTACAAGGGAGGCTTCAATCAGTCAAAAGATTTATAGCATAGTTTTCTAATAAGACTATTCCATATTCTCATCGAATCCACAAGGGGGTAGCATACAAGTGGGATGAAAAGTGTGACAAGGAATTTAATCAAATCAAGGAATAACTGCTAACACCGCCAGTACTCATGCCACCAATTTTGAATAAACCATTGATCCTCTACATATCACCTATGGCGGAAAATCTTGGTGCTCTTCTAGCCCAACATGATGAAACAAGGAAAGAGAGACCCATCTAATACATCAGTAGAACCTTAGTGGGACACAAGATAAACTACACATTCATTGAAAAATATTGCCTTGCAGTATTGTTTGCCTCACAAAAGTTTAGACACTACATGCTTGCTCATCAAAAAGATAGACCCCCTAAAGTATCTACTTTCTAAAGCGACACTCACATAACGAATGGTTAAGTGGGTCATGATCTTGATAGAATATGACATTGAGTGTGTGGAACGAAAGGCTATCAAAGGACAAGATATTGTAGATCAATTGGCCGAAGCTCCTATATATGCAAAAACTCCACTGGTATCAAAGTTTCCAAATGAGTCAATATTGAACCTAAATATCGCAGACCATTGGAAGGTATATTTTGATGGATCATACACACAACATTGGCCATAAGGATGAATCCTCTTCATCACACCATAAGGGGATTGTATCCTGAAATCATACAAGTTATCTTTTCCTTGCACCAATAACATTGTAGAGTACATGTCTCTTTCCATAGGACTTTAGATTGCAGTAAAATGTAAAAATCATGGCGCTCAAGTTCTATGGGGACTTGAAACTGATTATCAATCAAGTCAACAATGAATATCAAACTAAGGATGATAAACTTACCCTGTAAAAAAAGTTGGTGGAGGATCTTAAGGAGTTCTTCATCAACATAACATTTGAGAAGATATTGAGGCTAAACAATAGAGCAAATGATGCTATGGCTACAATCAGATCATTGCTAGATATCCCAAGGAATGCCCATAAACATAAATTTCTTGTAGAGCAGCTTCTCATACCGGATTTAGATGTACCATAATCTAAGTTTGTGTGTGAAATCGTTGGTTCTGGTGATCCTTAGTACCATGATATATTCACCTACTTGAAAATAGGAATCCTCGCCACCGACATCACCTCGAATCTCAAGAAAACCTTCATTAAAAAGTCATCCTGCTTTGTCATCTTAGGTGACACCCTTTACCATAGGAGTATCAAAGGAACCCTATTGTGATTCCTTAACCCCAAGGAATCTTTGACTACCTTAACAAAGGTACATGATGACATTTGTGGTTCGCACTCTAGTGGTATGACCTTGGCCAAGAAACTTCTAAGGACTAGGTATTGCTGGCCTACTATGGAGAAAGAATCTCACAACTATGTCAGGAAAGCTATGCATTACCAACAACATGGAGACCTCATCCATTCACCAGCTCAAGAGCTCTAGCCAATCATAACACCTTGGCCTTTCTCATAGTGGGGGATCAAACTCATTAAGAAAATCACACCAACCTCATCTAATGGACATAAGTTCGGTAACACCGCCATAGAATAATTCATAAATTGGGTAGAAGCCATATTGATGACCTACATCATAGGGAAGGAGATCTCTAAATTCATCCCGAATTAGCTCATTTTTCGTTACGGTGTTCCACAAGCCCTTATCTCTGATAATGGGAAACCATTCAAAATATAAGAAGTCTATGAGTTATGCCAAAGATTCAATATCCAACATCACCTCTCCACCCTGTATTACCCCTAGGGTAACAATAAAGTTGAGGCCATGAATAAAACCATTCTAAAGACACTAAAGAAAATAGTCAATGAAACTGGTCGTGACTAGCATCTACAATTAAACCATTCCCTATGGGCCAACTGAACCAACATTTGCCTACCCATAGGTGCAACCCCTTTCTCCTTGGTCTACATATCAGAAGCCCTCTTTCTTATTGAGGTTGAGTGATAGGGTAGGGTTGGATGGAACAATCACTATTCCATGCTTTGGGTCTCACCTGGAAGATCCTTATGGTGTCACTCTCCACCACCTTAACCTATAGGACCTAATGCTTGCTTAGGTTCCCTTGGTTCACCTTGCCAACCCCACTACTATCACAATTCAACTTACCAAGTCAATCTTGGTGCTATGCATCTAACTCTTCCTTAGCTCTTAATCTTCCCTAAAGGCTAACCTGATCTCAACACTCAATTTGATCTTTGCAGGGGTGTGGGAACGCTTCCAATAGGTTCAAATCATTCCAATATGGTTCTAGGGAGTCCACCTTACTTCCTTTGGTCATCGCTTTCTCCAAACCCTCATTTAGGGTTAAAAGGGCTACTAGCCCAAGAGCCCCAATTAGGTCTCCAACTCCGAGAAAATTGGTTAGAAATCTCAAGTTCTCCAAAGACCACCCAATATTTCCTTGAGCTTCTTAGGGTACATAACCACCTCTCAATGATTTCAAGGGTCCTAAGTCTCCACTGCCTGTACAATAACCCAAACTGGAAATTATTAAAGAACCTAGGTTTTGTAGTTCTTTCCTGGCTTTCCTACAGACTGGTTAAGAATTCCTCTCACCAAATGAGTTGATGGAGCTCCTTCCTTCTTGCTATGTCCTAGAAAGGCATACACCTACCTCTCCACACCATGATTTGTTAGGAGATGGACACCCCTGCAGGTCAAGTGCTTTGCACTTCTTGTCTTTCCTAGTTGGGCACTGTCAAGCTCACCTAGGTGAAGACTTCCACATTGATTTCCTGACTCCTAACCACTCCTAACCCTATCCTATTTACAGACATGGAGCCTAGTCACAATTCCCAAGGGCCCGTACACAAAGTACAGTGGGAATGTAACTAAAAATCCATCCTTTACAGACTGATTGTCAGGTCAGCAACTAAAAAGAAACAACTTGATTACAAAGCAACGCCTAAAAATTGAACACACTAACTAAATGCTACCACAACAAAGCTTAAAACACAGCTACACTACAAAGTACATCAATTCATAGTGCCATGATCACTCCTGACCACACAAATTCAAAACAAAACACATAAATTACATAATCTTATTACTGTCCTCACTAGTATTCATGAACTTTTAACAATCCAAAAGCTTCCAACCTTCCTTTTAGGTTGAGATAGGCCTTATAAAGGTTTCCCAATTTAGTTAAGCTTGGTCCTAACTACTCCTTCAATGCTTTGAGGAAGGGTTCCTCTTTTAGTGGAGGATCAGGGTCTGGTTCTATGTCTTCCTCAACCTAATCCTCACCCTTGTCTCTAACCACTACTAGTTGTACTTTCATCTTGCCTGCAGCCTCTACCACCTCTTCTAGCCTTTGCTTCATCTCTTCAACAACCTCTTCAAGTTGTATGTTTTTCTCTTGTTGCTCTATCAGGTCTCTTTCTAACTCTGCATTGGTCACCATTATTTTGGAACCACTAGATTCAAGGTTTGACATACAACTCTTAATCCCAAATCTTTAACTTGCTCTGATACCAATCTGATAGGGTAGGGTTGGATGGAACAATCATTGTTCCATGCTCTGGGTCTCACCTGGAAGATCCTTAGGGTGTCACTCTCCACCACCTTAACCTATAGGACCTAATGCTTGCTTAGGTTCCCTTGGTTCACCTTGCCAACCCCACTACTATCACAATTCAACTTACCAAGTCAATCTTGGTGCTATGCATCTAACTCTTCCTTAGCCCTTAATCTTCCTAAAGGCTAACCTGATCTCAGCACTCAATTTGATCTTTGCAGGGGTGTGGGAACGCTTCCAATAGGTTCAAATCATTCCAATATGGTTATAGGGAGTCCACCTTACTTCCTTTGGTCATCGCTTTCTCCAAACCCTCATTTAGGGTTAAAAGGGCTACTAGCCCAAGAGCCCCAATTAGGTCTCCAACTCCGAGAAAACTGGTTAGAAATCTCAAGTTCTCCAAAGAACACCCAATATTTCCTTGAGCTTCTTAGGGTACATAACCACCTCTCAATGATTTCAAGGGTCCTAAGTCTCCACTGCCTGTACAATAACCCAAACTGGAAATTATTAAAGAACCTAGGTTTTGTAGTTCTTTCCTGGCTTTCCTACAGACTGGTTAAGAATTCCTCTCACCAAATGAGTTGATGGAGCTCCTTCCTTCTTGCTATGTCCTGGAAAGGCATACACCTACCTCTCCACACCATGATTTGTTAGGAGATGGACACCCCTGCAGGTCAAGTGCTTTGCACTTCTTGTCTTTCCTAGTTGGGCACTGTCAAGCTCACCTAGGTGAAGACTTCCACATTGATTTCCTGACTCCTAACCACTCCTAACCCTATCCTATTTACAGACATGGAGCCTAGTCACAATTCCCAAGGGCCCGTACACAAAGTACAGTGGGAATGTAACTAAAAATCCATCCTTTACAGACTGATTGTCAGGTCAGCAACTAAAAAGAAACAACTTGATTACAAATCAACGCCTAAAAATTGAACACACTAACTAAATGCTACCACAACAAAGCTTAAAACACAACTACACTACAAAGTACATCAATTCATAGTGCCATGATCGCTCCTGACCACACAAATTCAAAACAAAACACATAAATTACATAATCTTATTACTGTCCTCACTGGTATTCATGAACTTTTAACAATCCAAAAGCTTCCAACCTTCCTTTTAGGTTGAGATAGGCCTTATAAAGGTTTCCCAATTTAGTTAAGCTTGTTCCTAACTACTCCTTCAATGCTTTGAGGAAGGGTTCCTCTTTTAGTGGAGGATCAGGGTCTGGTTCTATGTCTTCCTCAACCTGATCCTCACCCTTGTCTCTAACCACTACTAGTTGTACTTTCATCTTGCCTGCAGCCTCTACCACCTCTTCTAGCCTTTGCTTCATCTCTTCAACAACCTCTTCAAGTTGTCTGTTTTTCTCTTGTTGCTCTATCAGGTCTCTTTCTAACTCTGCATTGGTCACCATTATTTTGGAACCACTAGATTCAAGGTTTGACATACAACTCTTACTCCCAAATCTTTAACTTGCTCTGATACCAATCTGATAGGGTAGGGTTGGATGGAACAATCATTGTTCCATGCTCTGGGTCTCACCTGGAAGATCCTTATGGTGTCACTCTCCACCACCTTAACCTATAGGACCTAATGCTTTCTTAGGTTCCCCTAGTTCACCTTGCCAACTCCACTACTATCACAATTCAACTTACCAAGTCAATCTTGGTGCTATGCCTCTAACTCTTCCTTAGCCCTTAATCTTCCTAAAGGCTAACCTGATCTCAACACTCAATTTGATCTTTGAAGGGGTGTGGGAATGCTTCCAACAGGTTCACATGATTCCAATATGGTTCTAGGGAGTCCACCTTACTTCCTTTGGCCATCGCTTTCTCCAAACCCTCATTTAGGGTTAAAAAGGCTACTAGCCCAAGAGCCCCAATTAGGTCTCCAACTCCGAGAAAACTGGTTAGAACTCTCAAGTTCTCCAAAGACCACCCAATATTCCCTTGAGCTTCTTAGGGTACATAACCACCTCTCAATGATTTTAGGGGTTCTAAGTCTCCACTGCCCATACAGTAACCCAAACTGGAAATGATTAGAGAACCTAGGTTTTGTAGTTCTTTCCTGGCTTTCTTGCAGACTGGTTAAGAATTCCTCTCACCAAACAAGTTGATGGAGCTCCTTCATTATTTCCATGCCTTGGAAAGGCATACACCTGCCTCTCCACACCATGATTTTCTAGGAGATGGACACCCCTACAAGTCAAGTGCTCTACACTTCTTGTCTTTCCTAGTCGAGCACTCTCAAGCTTGCCTAGGAGAAGACTTCCACATCGATTTCCTAACTCCTAACCACTCCTAACCCTATCCTATTTATAGACATGGAACCTAGTCACAATTCCTAAGGGCCCATACACAAAGTACACTCAGAATGTAACTAAAACTCCATCCTTTACAGACTGACTATCAGGTTAGCAACTAAAAGGAAATAACTTGATTACAAAGCAACACCTAAAAATTGAACACACTAACTAAATGCTACCACACCAAAGCTTAAAACACAACTACACTACAAACTACATCAATTCGCAGTGCCATGATCACTCTTGACCACACAAATTCAAAACAAAACACATAAATTACATAATCTTATTACTGTCCTCACTGGTATTCATGAAATTTTAACAATCCAAAAGCTTCCAACCTTCCTTTCAGGTTGAGACACACCTTATAAAGGTTTCCCAATTCAATTAATCTCAGTCCTAACTGCTCCATGTCCACTTGTGACTTTCAATAGGCCTTATTTGTAAAATTTTAAAGAAAACTAACACCTAGAAAGATCTACAAGGGTCTTCAACCATCCTTGTAGCCAAACCTCAATCTAACAAATGGTTAACATGACCTTCACTAATCACATTACATGTTCTCAAATGTATCTAAGGCAGAAACTCAAGAATTAGAAAGAGAATGCTACCTTTGGCCTAAAACAAATTGCCAATTAACAACCTTCTAGACAATCTTCCTAGATGAACTATGGGGTGCTCCTGCACCATTGAGCTCCCATCCCTAAGAATATCATTGTAGAATGTTATCACTGATGAGGAATATCAAGTGTCATGATTGAATGAGCTTGAATTAATGGATGACTAACGTGTGGATGATTTGAACCACCTACAAGTTTATCAAAATAGTCTCAAAAGAAGCTATAATAAGAATATCAAGAGTTGGTCCTTCTAGGTTGGAGAGCTCAGGTTAAAAGAAAATCCGAAAGATGTACCAAATCTAGATAGAAAGGGAAAGTTTGAACCAAATTTGTTGGGCATCATCATGACAAGCTACAAATCAGGAGCATATCAGTTATCTACACCAGAAGGTGAGCCTCTATAGGATCCCATCAATAGCTCCCATCTCAAAAGGTTTTATGCCTATGCAAGGTATACATCCAAAAAAAAATCAAAATATATCAAAATCTAAAAAAATAGAAAAAGGATTGAAAACAGTAAAGAAAAAAATTGTCCTCTAGTGAAAACCACTTTGGTGGAACTTTGGGAAAGTACCTTGGTGAAAACCTAGAAATCAGGTGCCTTGTGTAAATAAGAACTTTCCATCCACTATGGATTCTTTATATTTTTTTGTGTCACCTTCCATCGCTTTCCATCACCCATCCACATCTGCATCATAGCTTGATCCTACATCGGTATCATGTTCCATCCTAGAACTAATTGGCACATTCTTAAGGTCAGTTTGTCCTACCTATATCGAGGTAGTCTATCACATCACATTGGGGGCATGTCCCTATATCCACATCAGATCAGATTCATGTATATCCTTGAAATCTTCCATAACATCAAAAAATCCAAAAACATTCATAAAACAAAAAAATCCAAATACATCCAAAACATGTCAAAAATTCAAAAACATAGTTGTCATGTCAAACTACATGGTCTCTATGTGTATAATGTAGGAACGACTAATTTTTGATCAGCCCCCGAGGCCCCTAGGATAGGTTCTTAGGTTAGGTTCTTGGTCAAAATCTCAAAAAACTCCTAAACATTGGAAAATTGGAAAATCAAAATATTTGTAAAACATCTCAAAAATCCTAAAATAGCCTCATCCCATCTCATGTTCACCAACAATAAGCATCCAATCAAAATAAATCGATCGTCACCTTCAACCTTTGGAAAAACAAGAGGAAAAAAGTATGGAAAATTAAAAAGCATAAACTCAAACGTCATGATCTTAAGTCTAGGTCAATAGGTAAAAAAGTTAGGTAACTCTTGGTATCAATAGCCCATCATCCCATTAGTCTCACAATCATCTAATAACATCATTTCCTAGGATACATCTTTCCTATAATGGACATCAACATCAGGCATCACCGTAGTTTAGTCTTGGGTAGAGGTATGAAGAACATTAACTTGTTTGTTTACTTGATCTTTTCTTATGATTTATCTTATTGCACCTATTCCCAAGACCTCTCAATGATGTATATCTAAAATATTTAGAGAGAAAGGAATGTGGAATTGATCATTATCTTTTGTCTTATGTGCTTATTGGATATTCTCGTAATATAACCTTGGTGATACTTGCTTTGTTAGGTGTGTAGGGAGGATGTTTTGGATGTATTGTTAACTATTACATTGAGAGGTTTTTCCTTTTTGTGTTTTGGTCTAAGGTGTTTGAAATGTCTAAAGTACATCCTAACAAGGTTTTGTATGTTGGGTGTGAACAAGGATACTCCTATATGTTTTTTGAGTCAAAGTTCATTGTACTAGATATTGGCTATACCTTGATGCATTGTATCTATGTATGTTATCAAACATAAGGAAAGTTATGCCATTTATATCCCCAATCCTTGGATAAGAAAAAAATCATCATAATTCATCATCATATCTAATAAAGTCTCGATGACTCATAAACTTGCTCGACTTTTGGATCTTCTCAGAATCAAGGGTTGATCACTCTCATTCTTCATCCTCTTTCATGCTAACATGGTATTATGTTATTAACCAAAAAACCAACACATCAATCTTGCATCCAAAAATCATCTACATCCTACATAGTCATGGCATATTATCATAATAGAAAACATCATCCATCTCACATGCATTGCATCATCATTTAAGTTGTTTAGGATAATATAGATTTGTTATTCTAAAAATCTTATAACCATGTCATTTGAATCATCGCCATAATATAGATCTGTTAGTCTAACCTTCTCATCTCACTATCTTGAATCTCTTTTCGTGAGCTCGACCTAAAAGTTAAAATTTTCGCCTGATCTCTCGATGGTGCAGTGTGCCAGCGTAATTATTTCTACTGGGTCAATAGTGGGGCATTAAAAAAAAATCATAATTTTTTTGAATTTTGATCTCACTAGTGTTATTCTTTGAACCAATGCAACAAGTACATCACTTCAAAGAGGGGAAAAATGTAGACACTCAAATAATTTTGATTAAAATTATGCATCTAGTTCTAATTCATTATCATCATTTCTACTATTAATCAAATAAAGCAATTTATTAGATTAATTCACTAATGATTATCTAATTTAATTAAATAAATAAAATTATTTAATTAAAACCCTAAAGTCCTCTCATCTAATTTAATAAATCGAATTATTTTAATCAAATGTCATAAACCCCTAATCCTTTCAAATTGATTAATTTTAAATTAATTAACTCCTAATCCTCATTACCCATTCTCTAGCTTTTGACTCAACTCATGGTCAACTAACCAGGTTGCACATGAAATTTGTTTTCTTCTAATGAACTAAATACCCTATTTATCATCACAATGGAATATTCCTAGGAATATTCCTCCCAACCACCCCTTCATTCAATTTCCCTCTAAAAGCCTCTTACACACCCATAAATACCTCTTACAAGGGAATTTACTCCCTCTTTCATGGCATCTTGTCCCTTAAATTCTCTTACACTCGACAAAATTCTCCTACATCTCCAACCAATTTTGTTTAATCCTCTTACATCCTTTTTACTCACACATTCCTCAAAATGGGCTCCATCTTCATCCAATAGACTTGTGACAAGTGTCACAGTCCTATTGGCTCCCTTTTTATCCCGCATTCACCAAATTATCTCATTCTTCAACCCTTGAGCCCTATAAATAGAGGCCTTCTCTTTTGAAGATGCATCTACAATCATATGCAAGTTTACTATAGGCACACTCATAGAAATCCACTTTAGGAAAATTCATTATCCTTCAATCGCTATCATTATGTTTAAGGGAAATTGGACTTCATCACATCTTGGAATCTTTATCAAAGGGGGTGGGAAAGGGAATTATTTCCACATCAAAGAAGCACTACTCACACTATGAGATAGAGTTTGAATATGTTTTTATATGTTTACATTTGCTACTTTGGTCTCTTATTGTCTTGATTACATATTTAGCATGTTTAAGTATTTCATAGGAATTCTTTATTTGTTTTGTTTAATTTGATTAATAATGCTAATATTTTTTAATCTTTGAGAAAATGTAGGTTTAGTGTTCATAATATATACACATGTATATATATACATATATATGTATATATACATATATATGTATATATAAATATATATGTATATATACATATATATGTATATATACATATATATGTATATATACATATATGTATAAATAACTTATATACGAATAGGAAATTAGTTGTTCATAATTTTTGATTACCATGAGAAGATTTAATGGACCATTATTTCATCGCATAACACAAAATTTATATGGAGAAACCTTTGCATGATAGAAATTCACCAGGAAGATAGGCTAAGCATGAATTAAATTTTGAATCAAGATTACAATATAATCATACTTCCATTATCCTCTTTGCATCCAATCTGGTATTACATGTGTAGCTATGAACAATCTAAAGCATTCAAACCTCTATTATATTATTTCAAATGTTCCTTTGAATTCTTACTTGGTCTACCTCTTTCCATTATCATGGGTCTCCAATTTATATACTTTCATGAAAGGATAAATCATTGGTTGTTTACAAAACAAGATGAAGATCAACAAGGTCTAACAAGGCATAAAAAATGACACTTCATAAATTCTCACACCCAAGGTCGCTTAAGAGTCACCCTCTTCCCTCTCAAGTACCCAAAACTCATGGAAAGTCTCTAGAATACCAAGAGTAAGTCAAGGAAATATAAAAGGATTTTTCTCACCATCTCAAGAGCCCAAATTAATGAATGAAGAAAGAAATATGTGTGGAATTCAAGATTCATCCTCAACTCTTTCCTAAGTGCCCCAATTAGAGGTGGAAATTAATTAAGGCCTATTGTAAGTTGGACACACAAACCTCATGTTTTTTTGTTATTCGCATGAATATACTTTGACATACTCTACTTTTACTCAACATTTTGATATTGGTTAGTTATAAACTTAGGGTTTAATCATTAATTTTCTTATTAGATCAATCATTTTATTGAATCGTAATTTTATGGTTATGATAGTTAATCAAATTGATATCTTAAATGCTATGAAAAATAGAAACCATACATGCTCAGTATAGAATATATGATAATTATTTTGATCTAAAGTGGATATTTGAATTATTATACAATGTGATGAATATATGATAGTTTTTTGATTAAATTTAAATATTTGAATTATTATGCATTGTGATGATAAATGCCATAAATCAATGTTTTGGAAGTGTAATTGATATTGTTTTAAATTGTAATAACTTAGAGTTGGAATGTTAGAAAAAGACAATATAAATAATGATTATGTTTTATCTATATTATGTGAGATGAACATGTGCATATGTTTATGCTTAATTGTGTTCATTTTTTTCAGTTAATTATCTTAATGGTTGGACTAACATTTAAAATGAGTGTGCAAGTTAATCTTCCATGGCCCTAAAATGTCAAAAAATTTCATCCTATATTTTGAGGGATAGAACAACCAATTTTCTCCAAGTATCATTCAAGGAAACCCTAGAGATCTCAATCAAGCGATGTAATGAGGGAAAGAGATTTGTCATAAGGTGTCCCAAGGTGTGATTAAAGGCTAAAAAGGGGTTCACCACCAATCTATGGCTTGGAAAGACACATTTGAATGTAAATGATATGCAAGACTTGAATAAATGACCTAGAAATGAGCTCAAATCAGAATAGTAAATTAAGAAAGTAAAGAGGTGCACCTGGGAACTAAAGAGGCTTGAATGAGAGCTGGAAATATTGTAAATGCTACTTTTTGATGCACATTGGTACTCATACGCCAGTATGGGCGATTTAGTCCCAATTTAGGGTTTCGGATTGAAACCCGAATCTAGAACTGCTAAATCAAGATCTAAAGAAAATACCTAAAAATGTGTATATTGGGACTCATACACCATAAGTGGTGATTTAGTCCCAGTATTAGGGTTGATCTAAAACTCTAAAATCCTCTAGTGATCTACTGTAACTTCCTTCATGTGAAATATCTAATTCTGAAACACTGAATTTTGCTCTGTAGGTGACTTTTCGTGATCTTGCAAGGTAGATGACAACTTTGACAACTTGAAATTTTTTCTCCAATCTTGCTCTTCAACCTAAATCTGCCAATCACACATCAAACAGAGGGAAACATGTTGTTTTGTTAGTGGATAGGTGTTTTCCTTGGTCAAACCCTATTTTGGTAATCAAACCTTGAAATGAAATGAAATATAATGGAGGAATGATGAAAGAAAAAATATGCAATATTGCAACTCACCAAATCCTTGAACAAAAGGCTGCAATCTTGTAAGTAATGGCTATCATGAATGTGGATCTTGACTCTTGCTTGTATGTTATGGATCTTGATTTGAATGGTTGCTTGAATCATAACACCCTACATCACAAATGTTAGCTAAAAAATAAACATGATGCTTGATTCTTGAATAATGCTCCAAAATTATTGATAATTGTTATCTACTAAAATTGCACCCTGTTGAATATGAAATTCAACATTTCAGTGTAACATGGGAAGACCTCTAAAGCTATGGGTTACTTGTATGTTGAGGTCAACCTTCAGAGAAGGTTGGATTCCTGTTGGTTATCACCTAATCTATTGAATGATGAGGAAAAGGGAAGAAAGATAATTTTAAAATGAAAATAGACTCCTAAGGGTGATGCACCAAACTGTCAAGAATTATGAAACAAACAAATTAACATACACTGGGAAAAAAATGATGATAGTTATTGCATCTACACAACATAAATTTTTGTAGGCTTATGCATTAATATTTCATTAAAAGGCTTGATCTGTATATCTTTTCAAGAAGTAAAGATAAATTCCACAACTTCAAAAGTTCAAATGCAAACTGAATAAGCACAGTTCACAACCTACATAATCCCACTTTTGCAGAAAAGGCATGATATATGAGATAAAAATTAAAAGGAAATGGAAAATTTTCACAATTAACTTTATCAGTCACTTTGACAATGCACTAAACTCAAAATAAAAATGAAGGTAAGATAAGACTAACACTGGTTTCCAAGGTAATTTTTGTATTTCATATCCCCAAATGAGTTACAAAGCATGCATAAGTTGAGAAAGGATTGTTAAAAAATATCTAACTCCCCAAATCTGCATAAGAAGAACTAACTTACAATGAAGTCACATAAGTGACTATATCACTCAACTCCCAACAAAAATCCATCAAAATAGGACCTAGAAGCTCATGGGTCAGATGCCTCCATAAAGCCAAAAATATAGCAACCATATATTCTCAAAAAGAGCTCATAATGGATGAAAAAGTCATACAAGACTTAATCAATCCATAACTACTTCTAAAAATGTTCTAAATAAACTTATATTATTTCAACAAAGTGATGAATCATTTCTAAATTTTATCCTTATGTTGGTAAAAAAACTCCAATCTCCCAAAATTCTCTCAAAGTTATAAATACAAGACTTACCTTCGTTCATCATGACTTAGTTGAATGAGCATATGACTTTATTTCCTTGCATTTAAAGATGATGATGACTTAATGTAAATGATTTATAAATCATCATTCAAACTAAGCATTTACAATGTAAAGTAAAATGCAAGAATAAAAGATTACCACCTTCATGTATCGGCCATGGACAAATTTAGTAAAAAGAAAAATGACCTAGAAATATGACTTAGTCATTTTCTATACCTCATGCCTAAATTAAGAAGCTAAAATTCATGAGAAATGTATTAGTTTGATTGCATTTAAATAAAAGAGTTTAAAAAATATCATCTCCTATCAGCCAATAAGGAATCTAGGGTTTCAAACCCTACAAAAAAATTCAAAAAATGAATGAAGACTTATTCACTTGTTTCGAAGCTTCAAGAAGAAGCTCGACCGCAGCTAGGGTTTCACTGAGAGTTCGACCTGCAACTTCTGGAGCCTTCTTATTGTGAAATTTGCAGCTATAGTGACATTCTCTTCATAATTTCTTATGAATAATAGCTTCTCATTATCGGGTAGGCATTCTTATTCATTATATTTATTTTCCTATAGAGAAAAGAACCCAAATTTTGAGTTTATTTGCAGAAATCTATATTTTGTGCTCTTCCCATTTGATTTCTCTTGTAGAAGTTTAAATTATCTATGCATTTCTCTTTTATTCTGCAGTAAAAGCTCAAAATCGAGCCATCTCCATGAAAGAGGAATGAATCTCCACTATGTGTATTTCCTGTTATTTGATGATCCTCTGTTGGTTTGTTACATAGGCAACTTTGTTTTCTGCATAAAAATGTATGGACATTCCTTTTGATTTTTTTTTGAACCTCCTTTGTCATGGCCATACATCCTATTGCATGTATAAATGACATTGTTTTCACTAATGGCTAATTTCCCCATTTTTACATACAACTACGGCCTCAAATTTGAGCACATGGCTTAGCCTTTTGACACTTTCCCATTTCCACTTTCTCATGGTCATGGCTACTATGAGATATTCAATTGAAACTCATGAATATCATCCCCTTCTCTAAAATTCTTCTGCTGCACTCAAAACCTACCACTAATGCATGGTTAAAAACATTATTCACCACAGGTAGAGTAGAAGAAAAAATAACCGTTGCTCCTTTGTAATTGAAATGCTAAGGACTCATGGTAGCTTTGTCATGAATGTATTCTTATACTAGTATATGACACTAGTGTTCTCGCTGTCCACACATTGTCTTCATTAGCAATGCCTCTTTGCTTTCATTACCTTTGTGAGGTTGTATTAAAGTTGTATTTTCATGAGCCAAGACTGTGAACATCTAAAGGATACCACTCCCCTTAGATACCTGTAGTTGTAACCTTCACACATAGACTGTCCTATAATGTATGTGACTGCAAAAAAACCTATATTGTGATTTATTTGAACAAGTGTTGGTCTTCTTGTGGAACCATTAACAAACCCACACCTTACAGAGGCCTCACTTATACCCTTTAGTCTCTTGTATATTGTCTCATGGCATGATGGTTACCTGATGATAACTACCCTTCCTTATACATTCCTCAATATATTATTGCACTATATCATACAATCTACATGCCTTATGCACTAATTTTTCAACATTTAGCATACATGTTTACCAGGGTATCCACTTCTACAACCCTTGATTATATATAGTCTTTTTGGTAGATATTCATGCATTCTAGGCTATGGGACAACCTAACAATTAGGACTCCTTTTGATAGGCATTATCCCATTATAAAAGTGGGTTCACTATCTATAAGAAATGTGGCCATTCACCCTAAGAATTTGGATCTTCCCTTCATGCATATGGAAATCAAGGGATTGTACATGAAGTCATCAAGGCATTTGACTATCATAAATTACACAAACATGGTCCATCTACTATCATAAATGGTAGTCAAGGTGGACTATCCTTTTATGATAAAACTTCTCATTCGGTGTACAATGATCTATTTCTTACTACACCTGATCATCCTTGCCTTGCCTCATAATCTATTGTTATTCATGGAATTTACATTATGGGGATGCTAAATCTGGATCTCACTATCTTGAAAAACATAATAAAGCTCAATAACATAGTATATTGATCTCACAATGATCACTTACTATCAAACATGGTTTTAATAATCAATTGTGCATAGTGCTGATATTTGCATTACATTACATTACACTTGTAGATATTGTTACAACTTCATCAAAGCATTTAATCATTGAATTCTATTGCTCCATTTAGCTCTTGTAGCTGCTTTTTGAAGAAATACTTGCGAACTCAGTATGTATGCCTGATGCATTTTCATTATCATTGCATAATCATATTTATTTGATGCCCTTTAAGATTGCATTTCCCTCTTAAATAAGCTCAAATGATCTCATTATCTAATAATTCAACATTTCGAGATCAACCCTTGTGGGAGCCATGTTTTAACCCACATGCTATAATTTGATGAATAAAACAAGGACATTACTATGCCTGTAGCTGCACATGAAGCAAACGAGTTAGAAAAAACATGTACATTTTAGGTGTGATTGATGACTTCAATGTTTTCTCTGAGATATCTAGGATATAAATGTTTGTTTAATGAAAATTGAGATTGATTTATATGTGCATAGGTAATTTATCATGTATGGTATGCAACCTTTCATTGCTTAGAGAACTACTCTAACACTTTTCTTTGACTTAATGCAAGAAATAGGAGTACGGAAGCTAGGAAGGACAAGGCGACTCAAGTAGTAGTTGGACAATAATACACAACAAAACCAGTCATTATTAGGAAATGAATTGTTACCCTCCCTACATGTACATTCTTTTCTTTAGTTAATTATTCATGTATATGTTCATCTTGATTTGTATTGAAAAAGAAAAAGTTAAATTCACAGTTTGTGTGAGTTAAATGAACATTTTTGCATTCAATAAAGATTACTTTTTTCAAAAAAGATTTGTATAAATATTTTTTTATGTTTCATGCATCTTGTATAAATGAAATGATTTAAATTTTATGTAATCTTAAGTTATTTCATTTGTATACATGAATGCAATGTAAGGGGAATAGAAAATGTACCATTTTTTTCTTCTTTCTATCAATGGGCTCTACTTGATTGAGCAATGGGTGAAAATCTGGTAACAATAATCACTCTTGAATGCTCTTGTAATCATAAACTTGCTAGAATTCTTGATCTCAAAAAGTGCTAGGATAAAATATGTGAAATAACCTTGTATTTGTACTTGTTTATGCCAAATTTCTCGAAATTACAACACTACAAGCCGACATTAGATCTAGGAGAATAAAATACCACCAAGAATTTGAATTTAAATTAGGTCTAAGCTAAGCAAGACTCATAGGCCAGTTAGGATGTATGAGTCCCATTCAACTAAGCTTGGGACACATTTTTCAAGAAAGGTTTAGTTTTATGTTAAATTCAAATCTAGGCCTTGAAACCTAGGTGGGACCCATACGCCCAAGGTGGTGTATGAGTCCTAGATAAATAAATTTCGTCCATAAAATCTAAAATCATTAAATTATAATAGGTCACTTGATGTATGTCAAGATCATCCTTAGAAAGTTGCATTAATTAAGGCTTGTGGATGCAAATTAGGACCAAATAAGGCATAAAGAAGCCCAATTTTAGCAGGGAGGGCCCAAACAAGTGTGAAAATGTATAGGATGAAATTTTTCTACACTACAAGACCATGGAAATTCGAGGCAACCAGGAGATCTATGTGATTTACCTATGTGAAGCCAAACATAGCCCATATGTAGGGGCTAGAGTCTCATGTTGTAATGTGTTATGAGAAATGTATGTAGTGGGTTAAGGTTTTAGTGTTTTAAATTATGTTGAAGTTTAAATGTGGTATACAAATATGAATTTCGGTTGCATTGTTTGATGTGATTTTAGGAGGGTCAAATATGTCTTTATATGATTAATTATTGTATTTTTAAGACCCTAGATATATAACCTTTGGGTTGGGAGTTAATTTTTGGTCATACCATTGCTCATATCTCATAAATGAAATCTCCTAAATGTCTTGTAAGAGAGGTTACAAATTTGGGGATGAGACCCATCCCCATCCCCATTTGGTCTCCCAATCTCATTTAGGAGAGGGGACTTGGGATAAATGGGTGTTTGTGTGCACCATGCCTCTTAAATGTGAGAGATGACTTGGTGGTTGTTTTGGATTGTTGTGTGATATGGGAGGAATGCACGAGATTATGAAAAGTGCCTTCATCTCATCCAAGGATGTGGAGTTTATTGATTTTTAAATATACTTGGGAGAGTTTGGAATTTAAGGTTCTAAGTTTTGGATTTTAGCTAAGTGTTGTAGATCGGAAATCTCAGAAGAAGTTGAAACTCATCATCAAGTTTCATTTGAAATCATTGAGGTAGGATGTTACCTTTTAAATTGTTTATGCATGAATGTGTTTGAATTTGGTGTTGTCATGTGTAAATATTTTTTTGTATGCATTAAGTGTGTTGGGTTGGCTCCCCAAATATCATTGTATGAAACCCATGTGTGGGGATTGAGGGATAGAGATCCCCATAGGGGTTTTTTTTAGTTTTTAAAAGAAATGGGTATGAGTACCCTATGTGTTTAAAATATGATGGTATGGGTGAAAGAAGGGTTAAAGAAGGTGGTTGTTTGAAATTTTAATTGTTAAAGTGTATGAATGGAAAGACTTATCCCCTTGAATATGATCCTATTGCTTCTATCTTTAAAATAAAGACATGGTTTTTGTGCTTGTGATACCCCTTTGTCCAAATGTGTGTGTTCTTAGTGTGTGAGAAAGCTTGTGAAGTTATTGTTCCCTTTCTATTTTGGAGCTTCTTGTTTGTAATACATTCTCTTTGGTTTCCTCCCAGCTTAGGGGTGGTTGGTTTTCCAGCCAAAGGTTGGGTGGTGAGCACCCCATTGGCCCTTGGAAGGGTTTTGTGTTTCACATGTGTAGTTTGAAAAGTGGGAGTTGTAGTTATGGATAAGTTGCAGCAATGTATTGGTCCCTAGTTCTTATAAAAAAGAGATTAGTAGTTTTTAATTGTTGTTGTAGTTTGCTTCAAAAGAATATATATTATAGGAAAAATGTTAAACTAAGATGAAAAAAAGAATAAGTTAAGTTATTTTTGTCACCGTATGTGTATAAAGGTTTGAGTATTGAAATTTTATCCATATCCTAAAGCTATGTCTCAGATGGTTTATTTTTTTGTATGAAAAAATATGTGTATGAACTCTACAATGATAAGTAAATCAATCAAAGAAAGGGAATTTTTTTATTCTTTTCGAAAAAAAAGAACCTATGAGCATCAAGTCTTGAATGCCATATAGTGTATTTAAAAATCATGAGTGAGATACCTCTCTCCAATATTATAATAATAATTTTTGGGTTGTATGAAATTCTTAGAAATATGCACTACATAAAGTCTTGCTATAAAATGAAATTTTTAGTGTTGTACCTTTAAAAATATATGTGCTCCATTTCAAAGGAAAAAGAAAATAAATGGAAAAATTGTGTGAAGTAGATATTAGTATTAAAACTATTGTTTCCCACATTTAGTTTTTCATTAGAACAAGTAAGATACAACATTAGTGAAATGTATATTTTTGAGATCATTAGGCACTGTTCAAATAAATGGGTTTATGCTTTCCTTTTCTCATTGTAACTTAGTTTCCCATCTTGAAATAATAAATATTTTATCTTTGAAAAAATAAAAATAAAACATGACTTTAATTTTAAAGTAACATGACTGTAAATCATCAAGAGAACCCATTTATTGGACCCATTTTTTCAAATAGGAAAAGTTAGGTTGCCAATTTGGTGAGTAGGTCAAAATTCAAACATATATTTGTGGATGGAGAGAAGAAGTGTAACTGTATCTATGAAGTTTTATTTCTTGCTGGTCCATATGAAAGGGAAAGGAAATCCATATATTGTGAGAACATCTATTTATTACAATCTAAGAAAATTCAAACGCACCCTCTAATTAAGGATGTTGTAAAATATTCTAAAAACAAAAAGGATTTACCCTTAACCCTTAAACCCTCTACCCTCTACCCTTAACCCTAAACCCTAAACCTTTAACCCTTAAAGCCTTAACCATTAACTCTTAAACCCTAAACCCTTAAAACCTCTACCCTCTATAGTTAACCCTCTACCCTCTATCTCTCTCCCACTCCATCTCTCTCTCTATCTCTCTCCCCTCTCCCCTTAACCCTCTACCCTCTACCCTTAACCCTAAACCCTAAACCCTAAAACCTAAACAATAAACCCTTAACCCTTAAACCCTAAACCTTTAAACCCTCTACCCTCTACCCCTCCATCTCTCTCACACTCCCTCCCTCCCTCTCTCTCTCTATCTCACTCAAGTCCTTTCCTCATACCCCCTCTCCCTCTCTCAAGTCTCTCTCTCTCTCTCTCTCTCTCTCTCACTCACTCACTCCTTCTATCTCTCTCCCCTTAACCCTTAACCCTTAACCCTTAACCCTCTACCTTTAAACCCTCTGCCATCTACCCTTAACCCTCTACCCTCTATTTATCTCCCACTCCCTCCCTCCTTCCCTCCCTCTCTCTCTCTCTCTCACTCCCTCTATCTCTCTCCCATCTAACATTAACCCTTAAACCATATACCTTGTACTCACAACCCTAAAACCATGACCCTAAACCCTTAAACCTTAAACCTTAAACCATAAACCTTTAAACCCTCTACCCTCTATCTCTCTCCCCCCCCCTCCCTCCCTCCCTCTCCCCCTCTCTCTCTCAAGTCTCTTCCTCCTACACCCTCTCCCTCTCTCAAGTCTCTCTCTCTCACTCACTCATTCCTTCTATCTCTCTCCCCTCTACTCTTAACCCTTAAACCCTTAAACCCTCTACTATCTATCTCTCTCCCAATCCCTCTCTATCTCTCTTTATCTCTCTCTTTGGTCTCTCTCTCACTCACTTCCTTTATCTCTCTCCCCTCTACCATTAACCCTAAACCCTTAACCCCTAAATCCTAAACCCTTAAACCCTCTACCCTCTACCCTCTACCCTAAACCCTCAACCCTTAAACCCTAAACCCTTAAAACATCTACCATCTACCCTCTATCTCTCACCCACTACCTCCCCCCTCTCTCTCAGGTCTCTCCCTCCTACCCCCTCTCCCTCTCTCAAGTCTCTCTCTCTCACTCATTTACTCCTATTTATCTCCCCTCTACCCTTAACCCTCTACCATCTACCCTTAATCCTTAAACCCTATACCCTCTACCCTTAACCCTATACCCTCTATATGTCTTTGAATCACTTCCTCTCTCTCTAAGGTCTCTATCTCTCTCACCCACTCCTTCTATCTCTCTCCCCTCTACCCTTAACCCTTAAACCCTAAAACCTTAAACCATCTACCCTCAACCCTAAACCCTAAACCCTAAACCCTTAAACCCTAAAACCTTAAACCTTAAACCCTCTACCCTCAACCAAATACCCTCTACCCTCAGCCCTAATACCTCAACCCTATACCCTCAACCCAATACCCTAAACCATCAACCCTATATGTCCTCAACCCTATACGCTCAATTCTCAACCCTCTACCCTATACATTGGATCCTCAACCCTCATATATCTTTGTCCATCCCTCATATTCTCTCCTCTTTATCTCACTTCTCCCTCCAAATCTCTCTCCATCCATCCATCCCTCTCTACCCTAATCCCTCAACCCCATACCCTCAACCCTTAAACCCTTAAACCCTTAAACAATCAATCCTAAACCCTATACCCTCAATCCTTAAACCCTAATTCTTTAAACCCTCTACCCTCTACCCAATACCCTCTACCCTCAACCCTATACCATAAACCTTTAAACCCTTAAACGAAACTCAACTCTCTACCCTAATCCCTCAACCCTTAATCCCTCAACCCTTAAACCCTCAACACTCAACACTCTACCCTCAACCCTTAAACCCTAAACCCTAAACCCTCAACTCCTATACCCTCTACCCTATACATTGCACTCTCAAACCTAATCCATCAAATATATACCCTCAACCATCTACCCTCAACCC
>CM021104.1:335647652-335669485 GCA_007115665.2 Sequoiadendron giganteum | reverse complement strand
TAAAATATCTACCCTCTACCCTTAACATTACACCCTCTATCTCTCTCCCACTCCCACTCTCTCTCTCTCTCTCACACACACACACACACAACTCTCTCTCTCTCTCTCACTCACTCCCTCTATCTCTCTCCCCTCTACCCTTAACCCTAAACCCTTAAACACTCTACCCTCTACCCATAACCCTCTACCCTCTATCTCTCTCCCACTACCTCCCTCCCTCCCCCCTCTCTCTCTCAAGTATCAACCTACAACCCCCTCTCCCTCTCTCAAGTATCTTTCTCAATCACTCCTATCTCTCTCCCCTCTACCCTTAACCCTTAAACCCTTAAAATCTCTACCCTCTATCCTCTATCTCTCTCCCATTCCCACTCTCTCTCTCTCACTCACTCCCTCTATCTCTCTTCCCTATACCCTTAACCATAAACCCTTAACCCTTAACCCTTAAACCCTAAACCCTTAAATCCTCTACCTCTACCCTAAACCCTAAACCCTTAAACCTTATACCCTCTACCTGATACCCAATACCCTCTACCCTCAACCCAATACCCTAATCCATCAACTTTGTAGGTCCTCAAACCTATACCCTAAATTATCAACCCTCTACCATATACATTAGATCCTCAACCCTCATATATCTCAGTCCCTCCCTCCTCTTCTCTCCTTCTGTCTATCTGACTTCTCCCTCCATCTCTCCCTCCATCCATCCCTCTGTCTCTACTCTAATCTCTCAACCCTATACCCTTAAACCATTAAACACTCAACCCTAAACCATATTCCCTCAATCCTTAAACCCTAAACCCTTAAACTCTCTACCCTCTACCCTCTACCCTCAACCGTAATCCCTCAACCCTTAAACTCTTAAATCCAAGTAAACTATCTACCCTAATCCCTCAAGCCTCAACCCTTAATCCCTCAATGCTTAAACCCTCAAACCTAAATCCTCTACCCTCAACCCGTATACCCTCTACCCTATACATTGCACCCTCAACCCTATACCCTCAACCCAATACCCTCAACCTTAAACTCTCAACCATCAACCCTTAAACCCTCTACCATTTACCCTATAAATTAAACCCTCAACCCTCAATTCTCAACCATCAACGCTTTATCCCTCAACCCTCAACCCTTAAATCCTAAACCCTCAACCCTTATACCCTCTACCCTATACATTGGACCCTCAAACCTATACCCTAAACCCTCTACCCTCAATCCTAAACCATCAACCCTAAACCCTTAAACCCTAAACCCTTAAACCTTCTACCCTCCACCCTCTACACTTAAACCTAATCCCTTAATCTTATACCCTCAACCCAATAACCTAAACCATCAACCTTATATTTCCTCAACCCTATACCCTCAATTATCAACCCTAAATCCTATACATTAGATCCTCAACCCCCATATATCTGTGTCCCTCCCTTGCTTCTATCCTCTCTATCTCACTTATCCCTCCCTCCATCACTCGATCTCTACCCTAATCCCTCAACCCTTAAACCCTCAAAAACTCAACCCTAAACCCTAAACCCTCAACCCTCAACCCTCAACACTCAACCCTCAACCCTTAAACCCCAAACCCTTAAACCCTCTAAGATCTACCCTCAACCCAATACCCTCTACCTTCAACCATAATACCTCAACCCTTAAACCCAAGTAAACTCTCTAACCTAATCCCTAAACACTCAACCCTCAACCCTCAACCCTCAACGCTCAACCCTTAAACACTAAACCCTCAACCCATATACCCTTTACCCTATAAATTGCACTCTCAAGCCTAATCCATCAACCCTATACCCTCAACCCTCAACCTTAAAATATCAAATCTCGACCATTAAACCATAAACCCTTAATCCCTCTACCCTCTACCCTATACATTACACCCTCAACCCTCAATTCAAAATTCTCAACCCTTAACCCTTAATCCCTCAAGCCTCATCCCTTAAACACTAGAACCTCAAACCTTATATCCTCTACCCTATACATTGGACCCTTAAACCTAATCCTTCAACCATATACTCTCAAACCTATACCCTAAACCCTCTATCCTCTACCCTCAACCCTCAACCCTCAACCCTTAACCCTTAAACCTTCTACCCTGTACCTTCAACCCAATACCCTCTACCCTAAATCCTATACCATCAACCTAATACCCTAAGCCATCAATCCTATAGGTCCTCAACCCTCTACTTGTAATGATGGATTTCTGCAAAACAGATTGTTAGTCTAATAAAACATACAATATTAATCTAAATCCAACAAATCAATAGAATGCATAGGAAAACAAAACAAAATAATGAATAAGAAAGCCCTCATCCAATCCTTTCTTCTCCATGGCTCATTTATATTGTACCTTCTAACTTTGTTGTGATAATGGATGCCCTTAGATTGTATATGTGAGCAAATCCTACAATGTCTAAACCTAAACAAAGCTTTAAAGGATTTATAAACTAACTCTATGGAAACTAGAAACTTAATTCTATTATGCAAATTATCAATAAGCTTAAAGATAATGGTAAGAGATGACAATAATTAGATTACCCAAAATAATAAGAGATAGCCAAAAATGAGATCAAGATTGTCATTTTATAGAAAATGCAATCTTGAACGGACGAATGAGATGAGAGATTGAGAAATGCCCTAGAATAAATGGTTAAGATTCAAAATGGCAACTCTCAATTAGGGTTAGGGTAAAACTCCCCAAATGTGTGGATGAGATTTAATTTAAGAAATTAAATCAATGGTGGAGAATAAATTTGACATTGAGATGAAATTAGTAAAAATCAAGAGATAAGGAGATGAGATTTTAGAAAATTAGTAATTTTAGCAATTACTTGATTTGTAGAAGAATAATTCCATTCTAAATTAAATTAATTCAAAACATGGATTTGTGAGATAATGAGTAATTGATTTTTGCAATTAATTACTAAAAGAAGAATTAGTTAACAAATGTGAAGTCATTTTTAAATAAATTATTTTATTTAAAAAGAGGGAAATGTCACATAAGGTAATTAAATAATTAATAATAATTATTTAATTTAGAAGAGATAGTTAATTAATTAAATAAATTAATGAATCTATTTAATTATGAGAGGATTTAGGAATTAGTGACATATTAAATAAATATATTAAAATATACTTATTTAATAATCAAGAGGACATTAATGATAAGGATTAATTAAATAAATGAGACTTTATTTAATTGTAAGAAGACTTTGATAATTAGTGACACATTAAATATATAAATAAGATTTATTTATTTAATAATCATGAAAAAAGAAAGATCATGAATTAATTACATAATTTTAAATTATTTAATTAATAGTTGAATGTGGGTTAGAAACATAATTACAAAGTTATAATCATGTTATGACGAAAGGTGGTAACATGGTGGTCACAGGCTTAAGTCATTTTTATGTGTCTACATTTGCCCCTCTTTGTCATAATGTAGTTTATCGCATTATTGCAAAGAAAACAAGTCCAGAATATGCCCCAGCGAAGGTACAACACCCTTGGGAATTTTTTTGAATTTTGACCCGAGGTCAGAAAAATTTGGAAAATAGCCTGACTATTCAAATTAATGAACAGAAAAGTGATGGCATGATCCGATTCAAAAATGGAGGACGTTGAGCTAGCCAAAATGTCAATCAAAGGTGGTCAAATGAGCCTCCAGTACAACCTACCAGGTGAAAACCCTAATTTTTAGCTTATAAATAGGTTGAAAAGGTCAATCCAAGTGTCATTTGCTCATTTGCTATATAGAAATTTCAGAAATCAGAGCTCAGAGAAACGATGGTGATTCCAGTGACTACCCACCATGGCTACTGCATGCAGACATTCCGACGACCCAAGGGCGCAGAGGCACCGGTAAGTACCCTACCCCCCTTGTCAATTTTTTGAATTTAATGCATTTATTAGGGTCTTAGGAGGGGTAAACACATGCGTTGCGATGCAAATGCTGTGGTGTAAGCCACAATTTTCTTCGCGTTCATTGCATTTGCTTGCGTCGTGACACAAGTGCGATGGGTAGTTAGGGTTTGTTGTTTGATTGCACATCCATAAGGGGAAATGATGCAATTGCTTGGTCACACAACGCGTTTTCCAAATCGCAACGTAATTGTCATGCCAAACGATGCATTTGTTGTTAGGTTGCACATTTTCTAGCTAGAACGACGCATTTGACTTACTGCAATGCAAGTGTCATGCACAAAGCCACAATTGACTAATTGTGGCACATTTGTAGTCAATGCGACACAATTGTAATTGACTAGAGTTGATTTTTGTTGACCCTGTGTCGAGATTATTTTAGATGCACCCTTGAATTCTCAATAGTAATAACCTTTCAACAATGTTTCCCAAAATGTGCTAATTAACCCCTTACTTGTGCAGAGTCGACTTGTGCCGATTTACACCCGAGAGTTCAGGCTGACGACATACGCCTTTAGAGATCACCTAAGTGATAGACAAAGACAATGACTGATGGCACCAAGCCTATATCATATCACCTATATGCCCATTATTCGGGAAAATAGGGGTTTGCTGACAACTCTTTGTGAGAGGTGGCACTCAGAGACCTGCTCATTTCACCTGCCTACTAGAGAGGCGACAATGACCTTAGAGGATGTCTATTGTATTCTTCGCATTTCGATTAGCAGAGAGAGAGTTATCTATGATCCACACCGAGGGTGATAGGCTCTATCAGAGATGTATGAGGATGTTGTTGGTGCCCGGTTGGGCATGGATGGTTATGAGATCGGTTGGGATGTTGTAGTTGAACAATTTCCCAGGTGGGATGCTATGTTGATGACATTGATTGCTAGATTACTGATTCCAGATCATCGTGGTCATGGATTTCCCATTGGATGGGGGGATATACTGGTCCGTATGCGAGCACAGAGGATAATTTTCACCTGGGGGCCCTGCTTGTTGGCCATGCTTTATCATCAACTGCATGAGGTTGCTTATCACCAGGGGCACAATATCAGTTGTGGCACTACCTTACTCATGATCTAGGTATGGGAGCACATTCCCATCTTTCGACCACCAATACAGAAGTAGTAGTTGGGTGATGGGATGCCATACGTCTATCTTTATGTGGGGTCAGTTAGCCAAACTCATGTGGGAGATACCGAGTACTAGCATCATTAGATTGATATGATGATTAGTTTTGTCTAGAGGCCTTACAAAGATTGCGGTCAGTGGCCTGATGAGGATGGCCATTTATCCTTTTGTAGACAGTTTCAATATTTGATTGGCCGCACGGTACAGACCCAGTGGATTATTGAGATGTACCTACCCCAGCGGGTACTACGATAGTTTGGAGAGTAGTAGGGTGTGCCAGTAGGCACTGCAGAGTATGCACCATGTTCTAGAGAGACCATATGGGGGCAACCCATATCAGTGACATTGGTCAAGTAGCAGGTAGATGGCCTAGTTGTAGTTCAGTGGGTGTGGAGGGGTGGTCTAGCAGATCCAAGGACATCTACTGAGTTTGAAATCTGGTGGTAGATTCACTAGTCCATCTCGTTGATGGATCCAGATGGTCCACCACCTATTGGCCAAAGATCAGTTATCCCGCGGGTAAAAAGGAGAGGTTGGGGTGGTAGGGGTGGAGGCACAGATGGCAGAGGTGTCGGGGGGAGAGATGGAGGCAGGGGAGGCGGGGGTAGAGATGAAGGAGGTGGGGGAGATGGAGGAGGTGGTGGAGACAGAGGAGGTTGGGGAGATGGTAGGGGTGCTAGGAGGAGGAGAGATGACAGAGGGCAGGGGAAGCCTAGGAGAGTCAAGTAGAGAGTGGGTGGTGTACCATTGTCACCCATTTGGGAGGAGGGTGAGGAGAGAGAGTAGAAGCTGAGGGCTGAGGAGGTCCGAGGTGGAGAGGAGGAGGTGGAGGCCAAGGAGGTCAAAGGTGGAGAGGAGGAGGTGGAGGTGAGGGTCGAGGAGGATCCATTTTCCAGGGGACAACCTCTTGATATAGATGTTGAGGAGATCCGGGCAAAGGAGGAGAGGGATGATGAGAGAGAGGAGGAGGAGGAGGATGAGACAGATTAGAGACTATGGGAGCGGATGATTTCTGGGGATGATGAGGATGATAGATCACCCATTTTGCTTGCCGATGCCACCATTGATCAACAGATCATGGATTTGCAGAGCAGACTTGATGTGGCCTTGTCTTAGAACAAGGTCTTGGTAGCGGAGTTAGAGGTTACCTAGGTGGAGAGAGACCAGGCTGTCATCTGACTATAGGAGTCAGAGTAGTGGGTTGCTGATTTTACAGAGTTGTGCTCTGGACTGACAGGGGATATGGCTCAGTAGTTGGCCAAGATAGTAGAGAGCAGGGGCTAATACATGGCTTTATATGAGCAGGCCACTTCACCAGATCGATGAGACCCAGGTTTGTCCTGATCCTACAACAGGATAGGTAGTGGCACCAAGACACACAATAGTATTTGGTCACACAACAATAGTCATACCAGTGCTAGGGGGTCCACTGCATCGGGGCAGTCATTAGGCCACAAATCTCATAGCTCGCATAGACGTTCATCAGGTCATAGTCATAGGTTAAAGCATGGGCACACATCAGTGTCATCAGGACACTAGGCAGAGCATGGGAATAGATCAGTGTCATCACGACACCAGGCAAAGCATAACCAACCTCCTATTACTGATCCTATGGGATCTCAGAGTGAGACACAGGATAGGATGCCTATTCAGGTCACATTTCACTTGATGGGTCAGCCACGACTACCTCGCAGTTCACCTCCATGGGATAGAGAAGGGTCATCATAGGAATGATTTTTAGACACTTGTATATTTTGATATTTGAGCCTGCGAGCTCCATTTTTGGGATATCATACAGCTCTATCCTATAACATGACTTGTTTTATGAGATTATATATATATATACGATGGCGTTTTGATGTGGCCTATATGATGTTATGTGTTATGGTATTCTAATGCCTTATCATATGTTTATGTGATGCTTTTATGATGCTATGAGGTGTATGGATATTATGTTTATGCTTATGAATGCAATTATGGATGTGGTTACGTATGTATGCATTGTGTAATGTGATGATGACGTGATTCCTATATGCTAATGCAAATATTTCTTTATGATGCTTATATGTTGATGCAAATGATGGTTTTATGATGGATGGATGTAAAATGCATTATGTTATGTAATGTGAATTATGGTATTTGATTTATGCAGATGTGAAATGTGAATATGAAATGCTCGTATGATTATGTATGCAACTTTGTTTTTATGTATGTCACAGGATATCATCAGAAAATGAGGGAAGAGAAGACAAAGATGGATGTTAGTGCAAAGAAAGACATGCATGTTAGTGCGAAAACAAAATCCTTCAAAGCTTTGCTATAGTAATATCCTAGTTATTTCTCTCTAATCATCATTGGGCAAAAAATGTCATGATGGCTGACAAACACTATGATATGACGTAGAACAATAGTGTGCAAGGTCAAACCATCACGTAGATCAATAGTCACAAACAAGGATGATCATGACCTATACAAGGAACACAATTGCCCCTAGTCACTTTGTCATGACCAACCGCCAAAAAAAAAACCAAACCAAGCATGAGATGTCACAACTTCTCTAAATCCTGACATTAGGAGATCCTTGAGAAACTAGCCACATGATAGTAAAAAAAATAGACAGTAAAATCATCGTACTACGTCATTGCTTCTCTAAATCCTACAGTCAAGACATCCTGGAGAAACTAATAGTAGAGTGATAAGCAGACAAGGATAATCATCATGATATGTCATGGTTCCTAGGACATAAGGAACTAATATCATGATAATCATCAAAAGACATAAAAAGTTTTCCAAGTGCTTGCCAAGTGTTTTAATGTCAAGCAGTATCCAATTTAGGAAGGACGCATCCTGAATGACGTTGATATCTAGGAGATCAATTCTCGAAGTTAGGAGAATCCATCAAAATTTTAGATGATGACGATGATGCTTAGGAAGGACACATCCAAAAGAATAAAGAAATTAATGAGAGTTGCTCTTCAGAAGGACACATCTGAAGAAGAACCCAAAGTTCTGCCATGGTAAATTGTCTTGATAGGATTTTGACTACATGTCATTGCGGACATGTTGAATTGACTGAAAGTGTGTTGATGAAATGGATTGCCGATAGATTGATAGTTCGAGATTGACATAAGATTTTCTTTATTTGAAGATAGCTTGATGTGTGTGAAGATGTTGTGCCACGAACCCTAATGGACTGACCTAGTGTGGCCTCAGGGGCTCATCGATTTGATGGCCTTGCCTACATTGTGCACTTAGAGACCTCATAGTTCGACATGACCAATGACCTTGTCCAAGGGAAAAAAGTTTGAATCATGATTTTATTTTGACAAACCTAGAAAGACTGACCTAATGTCTCGGGGATTCAAAGATGAATCTTGCCTATGTAGCAAAAGCGCAAAGACAATGTAGTTCGAACATGGACAAAATGTTGACGGACCCGATCGATTGAATTGATTAGATTGACTTCAACTCTATTTTGGATTTTCTTAGGACATTTTCAAATTTTTAGGATTTTTTCAGGACTTTTTCGATTTTTAAGACTTTTTTCAAGACTTTTTCCGATTTTTAAGACTTTTTTCAAGACTTTTTTAGAATGCAGGATCATGTGCGACACCCACTGCAGTTATATGATAAAGGTCTTGCCCCCAGATAGATCGGGGATTACCCGAGTCAAATGATATGGAGACAGGTAGACAAAAGGCAAAGGCAAGGTTATGCAAAGGATGATGTCAACCAAATGCTAACCATGGCCGGAATCAACATGACTTAGGAGGGATGTTGTGAATGTGTTAGGCCTTTGTGATTATGACAATTGGATAGAGGTCGATTTAAGTAATAGTAGATGGCGAAGCACTGATCGACTATGCATGGCGCCTGTTTGCTAGGTTTTCACCATGGTACCTATCCAAAGCACCTATTTTCCAGGTTTTCACCATTGGATGAATTTATTTCTTTTTACTATTTTTTCCATTTTTTGATTTTTTCAATGTCACCAAGATGCCTGTTTGCCAAGTTTTCATCAAGGGATGATTTTTTCTTTTATTTTTCATTTTTTTTGTATTTTTAGGTTTTAGCCAAGCTTTCTGATGCTGTGTGTAGAACTTTCTCAGATGTAAGCTGTTGATGGGTTCTATCAACTGTTCTCCATCAGGTGTGGCCAACTGATAAGCTCCAAAACCAAATGCGGTAGTAATGATATAAGGACAAAGCCAATTAGCCTCAAACTTACCAGACTTTTCACAGTCCACCTGGTTTCTGGGGTTCTGCATGAGAACCAAGTCACCAATTTCAAATTTTCTCACCATTACTCTTTTGTTATAGCTTTGGAAAAGATGATTTTGATATGCTTGGAAATGATTTAAGGCTTTTTTTCATCTTTCTTGTAGCATTTCTAGCTCATGTACGTGAGTATGTATGTACTCTTCATAATCAATCATTCCTTTCAAGAAGACTCGAAGAGAAGGAAGTTCGACCTCGATGGGCAATATGGCCTCAGATCCATAGACCAGGGAAAATGGAGTGGCTCTAGTAGGGGTATAGATAATGGTACGATAGGCCCATAAAGTAGGATTAAGTTGTAGGTGCCAATCTTGGCCAGCATCATTGACGGTCTTCTTGAGTATGCGAAGGATTGTTTTATTTGATGCCTTAGCTTGGTCATTACCTTGTGGATAATATGGGGTGGAAAAATGGTGTTGGATGTGGAATCGCTCACAGAGTTCATGAACGTCCTGATTTTTGAATGGACTACCGTTATCTATGATGATGGATTGTGGGACACCATACCGACAGATGATGTAATTGAGAATAAACTTGGATATTTTCTTATCGGTGATGTAAGTGAGAGGGACAACCTCAATCCACTTAGTAAAGTACTGAGTGGCGGTGATTATGAATTTATGGTTGTTAGAAGAGGATGGATGGATCTTACCCATGAGGTCGATTCCCCATTGTGCGGAAGGCCATGGAGAAGTGATCGGTCTCAATTCCTATGCAGGTGCATGAATTAGGTCACTATGCACCTGGCATTTATGACATGTTCTAACAAATTGAAGAGCATCTTTTTCCAATGTCGGCTAGTAGTATCCAAGTCTGGTGAATTTCCTAGCTAATGTTGGACCACTCAAATGAGATCCACATATACCCTCATGTACTTATCGTCAAGTCATTTGGGCTTCATCAATGTCGAGACAATGAAGAAGGGTGTTATCAAAGCCATGACGGTATAGGGTGTCACTGATGATGGTGTGTCTAGCCGCTTTTCGGATAAAGGACTTTCTTTGGTTATTGGGCAGGTTGGGTGGGAGGGTTTGGGACTTAAGATAGTCATATATGTCCTGGTACCAAGGTGAACTGGGACCAACAATCTCGCACACCATTTCTGACTCTGGAATATCGTATGCAGGCATCAACAGTTGTTCCACTAAGAATTCAAATTGTGACACATTCTTAGGGATGTCTAAGAGAGATCCAATGGTAGCCATTGCATCAGTTGCCTTATTTTGTGTCCTTAGGATTTGTTCAAATGCAATCATTTTGAAATATATCAGGAAACTATCCACCATTCGTTTGTATGGAAGCAACTTTTCATCCTTTGTGTCATAATCATCATTCACTTGGTTGATGACTAACTGAGAATCCTTGAATATGAGAAATGTCTAAATTTTCCATTTAATTGCTATCTTGAGACCTGTGACCAATGCCTCATATTCTGCAATATTATTTGTACAAAGGAAGGTGATCCAAAATGATTTAGGAATTGAATCCCCTTGTGGTGTGATAAATAATATGCCAGCTCTTGAGTCGTGACCAGTGTGGGACCCATCAAAGTATAGTTTCCATGGTAAAGCTGGTTCTGCATGAAAAATGGACTCATCAAGAAAATTAGTTATCAGTGGATGAGTGGCTTGGATTGGTACATCTTCTAGTTGATCTGCTATTACTTGACCTTTTATTTCCTTGTGCTCCACATATTGTATTTCATACTCGCTTAATATCATGAACCATTTTTCCAAGCGACCTGTCAATGCTGCTCAACTCAGGAGATATTTTAGTGGGTCAATCTTGGCTACCAAGTGTGTTTGGTGGCTCAACATATAGTGTCTTAGTTTTTGTGCTGCAAAGACAACTGCAAGACATTCCCGTTCAATGGTTGTGTAGTTGAGCTCATATACAATTAGTGTGCGATTGATGTAGTATATGGCTCTTTCTTTTTCTTCATGGCTATTTTGTGCCAATAATACCCCCAGTGCATTTGTCATTACAGAGACATATAGGATCAATGGCTTGCCCTCAATAGGCGGCATTAACACTGGTGGTGTCAATAGATATTCTTTAATTTGTTCAAAGGCTATGTGGCATTTATCCGTCCATACAAAAGGAATGCTTTTGCGTAATAGATATTGAAATTGTTGACACTTGTCTGCCAATTGTGCAATGAAGCAGCAAATAGATTGCAATCTACCCTGAAGTGTTCACAACTCACTGATTCCTTTTGGTAGAGGCATGTATAGAATTGCTTTTACTTTTGTTGGGTCAACCTCAATGCCTCGTCACGAAACTATGTATCCCAACAACTTGCCAGAAATGACTCCAAAGACACATTTATTTGGGTTCAGTCAAACCTTGTAATCCTCAAGCCATCTAAAGATTTTGTCTAGGACTTTGAGATGATCTTTCCTTGTCAAATATTTTTCCAATAGGTCATCCACATAATCTTCCATTAGGATATGCATCATGTCATGGAAGATTGTTGTCATAGCCCTCTGGTATGTGGCACCTACATTCTTTAGGCCAAAAGGCATGGCATTCCAATAGTATGTTCACCATGGGTAGGTGAATGCCATTTTATGTTGATCCTCTGTTGCAATTCGAATTTGGTTATATCCCGAGAAACCATCCATGAGGGATAGCATCTCATACCCTACTGTGAGGTCAACAATCATGTCTATATTTGGTAAGGAGAAGTCATCCTTTGGGAAAGCCTTATTCAAATCTCTAAAATCCATGCAGGGACAATGTTGGACATCCAATTAGCATAGTCTATCGACCTTATGAACTCATCATCCAGTAACTTCTTTAGTTCAGCCTTGACAAGTAGTGCAATCTATGGATGCATTTTGCGCAACTTTTGTTTGACTGGCTTGATTCCTGGGATTAAAGGAAGATGATGTAAAACCAATTCTGGATCAAGGCCTAGCATGTCAACATATGACCATGTGAAGTTAACTTTCCTGTTGGTGAAGAATTGTTGAAATTCGGTTTTTTCTTCATCTGATAATGATAAGAATCATTTTGGGATTCTCTAGTGTGGCTATGTTAACTTCCATTGTGTCTTCAATAAGCATATCTGATTTTTCCTGTGTTATGGGAAGAAAGTCCAATCCTCCATCATTAGGTGCCTCAGAGAGGTTTTCACCTTCGGATACGTCCTTTGTTTTTACTATTTTACAATTAGAAGGTGCCTTGCGGTTTTCACCTAAAGACATTTCTTTTTCTTTTTTATTCTTTGTATTTTTCCGACTAGAGGATTGCACAGTCTCCCCAAAATAAGCTGCACAATCTAGATCAATGGAAAACCCTATTTTGTGATCACCCCACAAAATACCTTCGCAAAGCCCCATGAATTCTGCAATTGCCTCATCATTCTAAAATATGTCCATCATTGGTGGAGCTTGTTGGTCCCATTCAATCAGTTGTGGGTAAACAAGGGGATCCCATCGTTAGTGTTGGTGACGGATGAGGAAGATGCGGAAAGTGTGCAAATTGATGCCTCAAGTGTAAAGGAAAAGTTTTCAATTTCACCTTCTGTGTCAGATGCAATGGATGGCCCATACTCCAAGTCAGATGAATCGAATTCAAAATCATAATATGGGATAAAATTATCAACATCGTAACTAGTGGTTGGCATTTTAGAAGTATGAATAGTGGGCTCAGATAAGTTAGGGTCATTGGTGGGTTCAGGAATGGGGTGGGATGATTCAGGTGTTGCCGATGACACCTTATGTTCTTACGGATTCCAAGAAATTCTTACCCATTCCTTATTTTTGGAACGTCGATCAATAGGGTCAATGTTATATTCCAAGCAAAATCGTTCTTCAAAGGGGAGTTGACCAGGATCTAGGAATAGTTCGTCAATATCATAGTCTCTTAGGGTTTTTTTAGATCCCCATTCCCATTCATTTGAGTCAGTTTCGGTAAGGGATTCTTCACTTGTGTCGACAATTTCTGTAGCCCTTACGTCTTCACTTGAAATTTCATAGGTACATTGATCATCAGTTACGAATTGGTCAAACCCTAGCCCTATGTACCTTGCTCTTGTAGAAATGATAATAGGTTCCCTCCTTCCATTGTTGTCCTTTCCCAAACCACTTGTGCCCTCAAAGCCTAGGGCTTTGCATATATCATAACCTTTTCCATAGAGATGTACTGGTAGTGAAGGTAACTCCTCTAGGTCTTTGTAGATCCAATTAACTATGTTGTTGATGACTTCATTACCCATATCGCCCCATAGTGTGAAAACACTTTTTGGTGGAACTTTGAAAGCTGTTTTGGGCTCAACTGCAAAACATGGTCTACCATAGACTTTAGGTGACTTTGGTATTGTGGTGATACAATAAGCCGTATTCAATTTGAACTCTCCACAACCAAGGTCCTAGATCTAAAGGTCTTTACTTGGTATGGAAGCCGAGGAAGATGGTGTGGAAGAAGGTGATGGAATGGATAATTTTGTGAGTGTCAATGGGTCAATATATTTGGATGAGGTGGAAGATGAGGCTTCCCAATTGATGAGTACCTAATGCTCAGTAGTGGCTCGCAGATTGGTACAGTATTGAAAAGGATTAGGATCTCCTGGGATAGTGATTTCAGTACCCTCAAAAGGAAATTTCAAGCATTGGTGGTATTTGGATGGAACGACCTTTAGAGTGTGAATCCAAGGGCGACCAAGCAAGATATTATAATGTATGTCATGATCCAGGACCTGGCATGTTGTATCTATGATAACTGGTCCTACCTGGAGTTGAATTGTAATGACACCTTTAGAAGTGCGTTCTTCATCATCGTATTCCTTGATGACGATGCTCTTGCTAGCATCTACACATGCATAAGAGAAACCAAGAGATTTAACCAATTTTAGAGAGTAGATGTTCAATCCTACTCCATCATCTACTAAGACTCATCTAACCTTATGCTTGTGGACAAAAACCTCAATGTGAAGGGCATCATTATGAGATGGTTTGGGCGAGGAATAATCACTATCCGAAAAGGTGATGTGATGAGGTGAATTCATATATCCGACCATAGTCTCAAAGTGGTTGACATCAATATTGGTTGGGATAAATGACTCTTGTAGGAATTTATCTGAGATGGTCTTATGTGGGGGTGAAATATGAAGCAGTTCGAGAATAGATATTTGAGCAGGTGTTTTATTCAATTACTCAATAATGTTGAACTCCAGTTTTGGGTTTGACTGTCTGGCGGACGGACCAAGTATGGTGATTTTTGGTTGATATGTAGAAGGACCTAGGATAACGACCTTTCATTTATGCGTGGTGACATTGCATTCTAGGACCTTTTTAATGGTGATGATATTAACACACTCATCTTCATCAGCAACACGAAGATTGTTAATGATGGTACCACCGGGATAATTGTATGCAGGACGGACAATATTGTTGGCTCGACGAATGTGATTGGCTTGATTATTGGTATTCTTTGTGCCAGATGAGGAGGTTTTACCATGATCCTGTAGTGGGTTCTTGTGAATGGTATGATCCACATTAGACGTGAATGGTTGACCACCTAACTCAATGGTGTGGTTCTCAATGAGGCCTTGTACCAGATTTTGCAATTGATGACAAGAGGAAGTTTTGTGCCCTTTGGCATGATAGTAATCACAAAATGCACTATCATCCCACCACGACGGCTTGAACTGACCAGGGTCATATGGTTTTGGCTCTTCCAGCATTATGACACCGTTTTGAAGAATTTTTTTCAAGACAATTTCAATAGGTTCACCCAAAGGGGTGTATGTGTGTTTTTGGAATTGTTGGGGTTGACATAGCTACCTTTGATTAGTTTGTGCATGATTGCTTTGGATAGAATTGGTAGTTGGTGTCGGTGTAGTTATAGGTGCGTTTTGATTTTTTACTCCTTTGATTGTGAGTACATGACCTGTTGCATTGACGGTTTTTGCATCAACTACACCATCGTTGGTGATGTGTTTGTTCTTAACCCAGTATTTGGTTTTGTCGTTTGAGCTACTTGGGTTATTGTTCATGGTGGTGTTGATGGTTTTTCCACCATATTTTAACTCGCCTTTGGTGATCAAGGCTTTCTCAAGTTGAACACCCTTTTCAACAAGGTCAACAAAGGTGGTGCAACAATGGACTTGTAAGCCATACCTTAGTGGTCCAAGGAGAGTTTGTACAAACATGGTGACTTTCTCCTTTTTAGGTATTTCTACCGGACATCTACTTGCTAAGGTTCTCCATCTTTGAAAGAATGGAATAAAAGTCTCTCATGCATCCTCTTGGGTAAGTCTGCATAAGGAGGCAATGTCGATATCCGTGTCAATGTTATAGGCATAGTTTTCAACAAACTTGTTTGTCAATTCATCCCATGTTTTGATTCCCTTAGGCAATAGCGAGAACTGTTCTAGTGCATGACTTGTGAGACTTCTAGAAAAAAGTCTCATGAGATAAGTTTTCTCATATGCTATGTTCATGCAACTAGTGGTGAATTCTCTTATGTGTTCAATGGGGTTTTTTTTGCCTTTGTATTTGGGAAAATGAGGTACCACATATCCATGAGGAAAGGGTGGCATATACAAGGTTGTGTCAAATGGATATGGACACAAGTCATGTGACATGTATGACTTTTTGTTGGATTGTTGCAATGTCTCCACTTGTGTTTGAAGAGCAGCGAGTTGGAGTGTGAGTGCTTCCAAAATTAGGTTGTTGGTAGCATCAAACATGTTGGTGATAGGGACAACTTGAGTGCCCACTTGTTGTGATGAGATGTGTTGATTTGGAATCGGTTGTCGGTGAACAAATGAGTGTTCTAATGAGGTGGTTGTTGGAAATGAGTGTTTTGATGAGGGATGTGTTGTTGTGTATGGACTTGAGAGGCATAAGTGGGGATATGAGATACTATCATGTTGGATTGAATTTGAGGACCTTGTTGGTTTTGAGTTTGTTGATGTCCAAATGGAGTGAAGGATTGAGGGCCTTGTTGATTTTGAGCTTGTTGATGCTCAAATGGAGTGAAGGATTGGGCCTTGATTACCTTGCCCAAATAATAAATTTTGGCCATGAGGAATGTTGGTATTAACTTGTGATGAATTAGGTTGGGTGCCATGTATTACAACTCTTCATTTATTTCTCCCAAAAGGGTTGGATGAGTTGGTTTTCATAGCATTTGAAGAACCTAATAACAGGTTTGTTGATGCACTTATGGAACTAGATGAAGTTCCAAAGAGGTTTGATGTAGTTGCACCCGTTGTTTATGAAGGGATGGTGGATGTTTTTTGGGGGATGGATTGTGATGTGGTGTTGGTTTGGGAAGATGATCCCCCAATAGATGTTGTGTTGGTTGTGGTGGTAGTATGGCCAAGGGAGGTAGCATTGATGGTGTTGATGACATTTTGTGAAGAGTTTCCCATGGAAGGATTGTGTGATGGTGGAGTGGGAGAAGTTTCTCTAAGAGTGTTAAGATCAAATCCCTTTGGTAACTTAGCCCCTTGGTCAAGGAACATAGCTATGAATATAGAAGAGTCATTTAAGACTACTTCTTCCACAAAAGCAACAACTTTTGGATGTTGGGCAGCAGCTAATAAGTCTTCTTCAAAGACTTCCCCATTTTGATCCCGTCGGATAAATGGTTCAAAAATATGTGATGGAGATGGTGGGATGTTCATTTCACTAAAAGGATTGATGTTGGAATTTCCCATGTCATAACAAGGATTGTTCGTGGCATTAGGGAAGAAATCCATGCCAGTTGTGAAATCAAGAAAGTTGGTGTCTTGTCTAAAGGAATTCATGAGTCTTTTCTTTTTCTGTAGTCTAGTTTCGACCATAAAAGGTTTGCTCAACTTGGGATGATGGGGAGAATGATCTAAGTATGATACTATGTGTGTACGTTAGAATGTGTCAAATTAAATTGAATCTAATCTAATACACCAATGAAACATTAGATTGAAGAAAACTAAATAAATAAAACAAATGCAAACTCTTGACAGTAGCTTCTTCAAATTTGTTCCATTGTCCTCTATCTCCAAGGATTCGCTTCAATATGTTTGCTCTCAGTTGTGCAAACACAACTTATAGAATGGCACTTGAGAGAATGAGATTATTATGAATGCATATGCATCTACAAGATTGAACTATTGAATTAAAAATGCTATGAATTGCTAAGATTGCGACTATAATAACTACGCATGAAAGTATGAAATTTGAGGTCCGTTTTAGCTCATGAAAGAGCTGTATTTATAGATTTTTGATGGTAGGAATTTGATTGGCCAAGATCGACGACTGAGTTAAAACCCATTGAAATGAATGGTGAGAGATCAAGAATTCGAAAAGATGGAATTTTGAGAGACAGGAAATGAAGAGACAAATTGAAAGGTGTCTCTCATAATTAAATAAATAAATATTTAATTATGTGTGAAAGAAATGTGACAAGGCTTTAATTAAATATTGTAAATATTTAATTATGAGAAAAAGAAAAAACCTTTTAATTAAATATTAAGAATATTTAATTTTTGTGAGAGAAGTGAGAATTAAATATCAAAAGTATTTAATTAAATGTGGAGGGAAGAAAATCATTTAAATTTAGAATTTAAACTTTGATAATTAATGTAAATAAATTGTAAAATCTATTTAATTAATTAAGAAGAAGGTAGCATTAATTAAATAAACTTATTTATTTAATTAAATTAGAAGAATTAGAAAAATGAACAATATAAATAAATAATTAAGTTTATTTATATGTAGAAGACTTAAGAACATTAATTAAATAATTCATATCTAATTAATTAACAGGTTCGATTGACCGTGACCATTTTTAGATGTGTACACTATGTTTTTGGTTTCTTTGGATTTTTAAGGAATGCTATGAAATGCAAGTGAGACCAAAATGACACTAAAGACTTGTGAATGTAAATGGTGTGATACTAAATGGAGGTGCTAAATGATATGTCACTAAATGAGTCTAAGATGTACTTACTATTGAGGGATTTAAAGAGGACAACTTGAAAAAACAAATATTTTTGCAATGATTCAAGTTTGGAAAACCAATGGACCATAAAAGGACTATAAAGAGGACAAAGTGAAGTTTCCACACTAGACTATTGAGTGGGAAATAATTCATAAAAGTTTTGACAAATGACAAATGGTAATTGGGTCCAATGATAGCCTACTATTGAATGCAAAGTTTTGACAATGAATGGTAAGAGTCAACTCCTAAAATCTACCAAAAGTAAGTGTCTAAGGAGATGGTGAAGTTACTAATGAAACTAATGGAAAGCCAATGGAAACCTATTGTGAGCCAAAAATGGTTCCTATAATGCAATGTTTGATGAAAGTTGAGCAATTCAGAGTCTGGTTTGAACTGTAACAATGAAGGAAGACTTGATTGAATTAAAGACAAGTTGTGGAATTTTAGTTTTGACAATGAGAAGGTGATTTGAAATTCTTCGCAAATGCGTCACAACAAATGGGGCTCACAGAGGTGAATGCGGTTCAGAAAGTGTCGATTGTGACATAGTCTGGCGAATGTGGGTTGATATTTCTCAAATGCGACTCAAGATACTTAATGCAGTTTGATATTGGAAAATGTGGCTCTGTGTGTTTCAGTTGCGGCTCATCAAAGCGAATGTGGCTCAAGATGTTTCAAATGCGACCCATCAGAGAGATTGTGGCTCAAAAGATGGTGATTGCGGTCTGATAGAGCGATTGCGTCGCATGAAGCAAATTTTTGGAAAATAGCTTTGCAGATTGTACAATTTTTTTGGACCCAGATTGTTGAAGTTTGTTTGAAAATAGTGGGCAAACACATAGAAACTAAAAAATTGAGTGTATGTTCAAGGATCAAGCATGACCATTTTTTGTTTTCACTGGTTTTGGAACAAAAATGCATTTCAAGCAGACTCACTCTTAATAGTCCAAGGGTCATCATAGCAATCACAACCCACAACTTAAAATCATGTCGACTCACACAGCTGTGTCACCCCCTAGAGGGTGCCCGTGTTTTTGTCTTTTCCAGGTGCATACTCAAGGTGACAGAAGTGGATACCAAATCCCCTGAGCAAACAATCTGTGGCGATTATATGGTGAGTGTCTTGGGGGAAGATTCTTCCCTCCCCTTGCAGCATGATTGAAATAATGTCTGGATACTAACACAACTGGCTTCTACACTATGGTTCTTAGTAAAGGTTTCTGTTCGGCATGGCAATAGATAAACTCCCTCAGGAGACCTCCCAATATTTAGAACAAAGACTTTGGAGATGATTATCTTGCCTACTGTCGTTGAATATGGGTTTCCCCAAAATTTGCTTTTGATTATAGTGGGTTGGAAAACTTGGCTTTGGTTGTTCCCACTTAGGTCGTTCCCGTAGGGTGAGTACTTTTTCCCACTACGGCAGGCCTTCTAAAGGATTTAAGAAAAATAGTAAAATGCATAAAGAAAAATGGGTAAGCCTGGTTTTTTGGTCACCTAGTAAAGGGGAGAGCATATACCTATTACCCAATCAAACACAAAAAAAAGTGGTTCAGTTTTAAACCCAAATGAAAATTTTCTACACTAAGTGAAGATGTTGCTTCACCATAAGCATGGGGTTCATTTTAACCAAACAAAAATTAAAAAAAATTGGTGACTATCCTAGGATTGATAAATTCCAAATTAAATGTCTATCCTAAGGTTGGTTCATTTTAATCCCATAAAAAAAAAAAACTTGTCGCGGTCACGTCGGATCCAGATAACAAATTTTTAAAAATGAAAACAACCAGTCATTTGTGGCTCATCAGAGTGGATGCAGTTCGAGGTCTGTCAAATGCGTTCCATCCTGTCGAATGCATTGTTCGTGAGCTCATATGTGTTGCGACAAAGCATATGAGTCACTCATGATCACAAATGCGGTGTGACAGAGCACTTGTGTTGCGTAGGCCTGCGGTTGTGTTGTTCCATACTCCTGTACCTGCAAAACAAAATATGAGGCCATACGAGAACCTGCAAAATGTGTTAGTGGGTTGGGTTCACCAATGTAATGATGGATTTCTGCAAAATAGATTGTTAGTCTAATAAAGCATGCAATATTAATCTAAATCCAACAAATCAATAGAATGCATAGGAAAACAAAATAAAAGAATGAATAAGAAAGCTCTCACCCAATCCTTTCTTCTCCATGGCTCATTTCTATTGTACCTTCTAACTTTTTTGTGATAATGGATGCCCTCAGATTGTATATGTGAGAAAATCCTATAATGTCTAGCCCTAAATAAAGCTTTGAAGGATTTATAAACTAACTCTATGCAAACTAGAAACTTAATTCTATTATGCAAATTATCAATAAGCTTAAAGATGATAGTAAGAGATGACAATAATAAGATTACCCAAAATAATAAGAGATAACCAAAAATGAGATCAAGATTGTCATTTTATAGAAAATGCAATCTTGAACGGACAGATGAGATGAGAGATTGAGAAATGCCCTAGAATTAATGGTTAAGATTCAAAATGGCAACTCTCAATTAGCGTTAGGGTAAAATCCCCAAATGTGTGGACGAGATTTAATTTAAGAAATTAAATCAATGGTGGAGAATAAATGTGACATTGAGATGAATTAGTAAAAATCAAGAGATAAGGAGATGAGATTTTAGAAAATCAGTAATTTTAGCAATTACTTGATTTGTAGAAGAATAATTCCATTCTGAATTAAATTAATTCAAAATATGGATTTGTGAGATAATGAGTAATTGATTTTTGTAATTAATTACTAAAAGAAGAATTAGTTAACAAATGTGAAGTCATTTTTAAATAAATTATTTTATTTAAAAAGAGGGAAATGTCACATAAGGCAATTAAATAATTATTTAATTTAGAAGAGATAGTTAATTAATTAAATAAATTAATGAATCTATTTAATTATGAGAAGATTTAGGAATTAGTGACATATTAAATAAATATATTAAAATATACTTATTTAATAATCAAGAGGACATTAATGATAAGGATTAATTAAATAAATGAGACTTTATTTAATTGTAAGAAGACTTTGATAATTAGTGACACATTAAATAAATAAATAAGATTTATTTATTTAATAATCATGAAGAATGAAAGATCATGAATTAATTAAATAATTATAAATTATTTAATTAATAGTTGAATGTGGGTTAGAAACATAATTACAAAGTTATAATCATGTTATGACGAAAGATGGTAACATGGTGGTCACAGGCTTAAGTCATTTTTATGTGTCTACATTTGCTGCTCTTTGTCATAATGTAGTTTATCGCATTATCGCAAAGAAAACAAGTCCAGAATATGCCCCAGCGAAGGTACGGAGTACTTATGCCCCCTCGGGAAATTTTTTGAATTTTGACCCGAGGTCAGAAAAATTTGGAAAATATCTCGACTATTCAAATTAATGACCAAAAAAGTGATGGCGCGATCCGATTCAGAAATGGAGGATGTTGAGCTAGCCAAAATGTCGTTCAAAGGTGGTCAAATGGGCCTCTAGTACAACCTACCAGTTCAAAACCCTAATTTTTAGCCTATAA